>JASDQU010686704.1:102119-116367 GCA_032191745.1 Picea mariana
GGGGTATCTTCTTCCTTCATTCTAATATGATGATACCCTGAACGAAGATCCAATTTTGTGAAATAGACTGCTCCATGTAGTTCATATAACAATTCATCAATGACGGGAATGGGAAACTTATCTTTAATAGTGATCTTGTTGAGCTCTCTATAATCTGGACACATATGCCATGAGCTATCTTTCTTGAATACCATTACCATTGGTACAGAGTAAGAAATTTAGATAGGTCTAATAATGCCAGCCTCTAACATTTGTTCAACCATGCTCTCAATTTCACTCTTCTGGGCATAAGGGTATCTGTATGGCCTGATGTTAGGAGGAACACTCCCAGGAATTAAGTGAATTTCATGATCATGATTTCGAGTGGGTGGAATACCTTTGGGAATATCTTCAAATACTTTGGAATGCTTATCAATGATCTCTTGGAGATATTGAGGAATAGATGGCTTAGATGTTTGAACATCTAGTGAGCATAGTTGTGTAATAACGCCTTGGTGCCTCTTTTGCAATAATTTTGTCATGCCATTAGATCTTATCACTTTACCGGGTTTCCCTGTGATACCTCTTAACTCAATTTATTTTCCTTCCAATGAAAATTTCATGAAAAGTTCTTGAAAATTAAAATCCATTGTTCCTAATGATTGTAACTATTGGATTCCTAGTACAAAATCAGCACCACCCATGGGTATATCAATCATCGGACTATTCATTACATATTACCCCATAGTAAGATTGATCTTATAGCATTTTCTTAAGCAATTGATAGTTCCTCCATCTGCAATCATTACTTGAAACTCTGGCGCTGGATATACAAAGAAATTGAGATCTTTCGTTAATTTATAGTGAATAAAATTATGAGTACTGCTAGAATCAATTAGGACTATTACCTTTTTCTTTTTGATGTATCCTTTGATCTTGAGGGTTTGAGGAGTTCTAATTACAGCCAATGCATTACATGATATCGTGGGAGTCAACTCTTTAGACGAAATTGCTTCTACGTTTTCATCTTGAGATGGTTCTTGTTCTTCTTCTTCTTCCTCTTCACAATATATGTAGAATAATTTCTTCTCACCACACTTATGTCCCTTACTGTACTTGCTTTCACAATTAAAGCATAAACCTTTTTCTTTTCTTTCCTCCAATTGTTGAGGTGTCAACCTTGTAGGTTGATGTGTTTTAGAAGAAGGAGCATTATTCTCTCTATAGATGTTAGGATTTGTCCTTCTAGTAGCCATAGCCATATTTTTACTTTCAACATTTCTGGCCACTCTAAATGCATTCTCCAATGATTTGGGTTCCCAAAGGCAAACCTCATGTTGAATGTTATCCTTTAAAGTTCTTATGAATACATCAATCGAGTGCTCATCTGGAATATATGTTACCTTTATAGTCAATCTTTGGAAGTTCTCAATGTGCTCTGTAACTGAACCCTTTTTCTTGAGAATTATGAATTGGCTAAAGAAGATATTGCTCCTTGTATCCTCATAGTGTGCTATCATTTCTTCCATGCAAATTGTCCAAGTGACGAATGATTTGTGAGAACAAAGCCATCAATACCATACAAATTGATTGGGTTCTAAATATAAAGAAGCAATTCGTACCTTTTGTGTTTGTGGAACATTATGTAGATCAAAGAATTGCTCCATTTGAAGTATCCATGTGATTGGGTCCTTGCCATCAAACTTGCTCATATCGATCTTAGGAACGTGGTTGGTTTTCTACCCAAAGTTGGAGTTTCTCCATTCTAGATTCACCTTCCTTGTCTCCTCATCATGACTTTCACGGGATACATTTTCACTTTCAGGTGTCCTCTCTATTAGGAAGTTTTTCAATCCTTCCATGATTTCCCCTTTTAAACCATTCATCTTAGTATTTATTGCCTCAAACTTAGCTTTCGTTGAATCCATCATCTCTTGTAGTTCATCTTTTGTTACTAACTTCTTTTGTAAATAATTTATGTCCCTACGTATTTCTTCACCTTCATCAAGAGTCCATGTAGGATTTTCTGGAGGCTTATTTGGTGTAGAAGTTCCTTTTTTGGGTGTCATTTTGGCTAGGTATCACTTTTGAACCTTGATTTTGAGGTGGTTCTGCTAGACAATATTTCTTATGTTGTATATCAAACGTTTCATCCCTTCTGGGTATGAAACTTTCTTTTTTGAACTTCTCTGATATTTCTTCTATGCAATGGCACAGGTCTGATCAAAATTGGATGTTTCAAATGGAATTTAAGGTAACTTCCCCACAACTTGCTTATTTTTGGACTTTCTAGGATATCTAACTTGTATAGCGTGCCCCACACAAAATAATTGATATAAAATTCTGAAACTTGTATCAAAAATACTACAGACTATCAGCTATCCAATGCAATCAGTTTCACACAATTTGGATACTCCAGGAAGAAGTTGTGATTGTTTTACCTAGAACACCTTCTTGAGACTAGTCAATAGGATTAGTCATATACCCTATCTTCCATAGGGTGTATCTAAAATTGTACGATGACCAAGAATATGAAATTTTTACCACATATATCTTACTAATTTATGTAAATATTCTCCAGCTTTCAGGGTCTGAAACGTTATAGAAAACATTTTATAGAAAAAATTCTGCAATGACTCAGTTCAGGATGATTCCATAACCTTACCTTGCATAGGTTGTATCTCCAAAATTGTAAGGCCTCAGGAGCTTAAATTTTAATCCAACGTATATTGGTCCGTCTACTAAATATCCTCCAAGCCATTTCTTCTGAAACGTTGTAGAAAAAAAGTTATAGGGAAAATGCCAAGGTGTCTCAGATGTAGCAGCGAAACCCCAAGACCTTGACCTCTGATACCATATGTTAAGAACCAAATATCAATATAGCATAGAAAAACATCAGAATAAGTACTAAACGCCTTAAAAAAGATATAATTTCATATAATAAGCCTCTTCTAGGGGGCAACCTCCGTTTACCCCACATAAATGTTCAAGTACAAGATGATTCAAAATGAAAATGTCTCCTTGGTATATATAGGAGGCTAGGAGGTATAATTACAACTAATGGAATAAATCCGACATAAATAAAATAACATTATTAATGTAATATGCCCTAGTCAAGGGGTAGTGAACCAATATTAGGGCTTAACAGAAATAATATTGGAGACTGCATTATGGAGAATGCCAAGAACAAACTTGGAGACAACAAAGTAGAAATTTAAGGTAAATCACATGAATTAATTGCAATTAATTCCTCAAAAAATGCATGTATCACTTATTCGTAATCATCACACCACATGGCATCCACACAATATGTACTTTCATATTTAAAATCATGCATGGGTCCTCCCGTTCTAATGGGATATGACTCTCTAGTAGAAGTCTCTCGAGAAGGGAGAGTGGATCTCAAAAACGGAATTTTCGAGAATGTATTGCATGTTCTGAAACTCTCACCTATGCTCTACATTTATTTGAAATATCTTTAAATTCTTTCAATAATTTGGAGATTGGCCTAAAACCCTTACGAGGATTGAAGTTTGGCGATTTTCTATGTGATGTTGTATCTTCCATGAGATCCCATATTTTTATGCACTCTAAACTTCTTCTTGAACTTAGATTTGAGATGAAATGACCAAGTTACCCCAATAACTTACTACTTGTTCCATATTGGATGTTTTGTTTTTGGTCAATATTTTCATTCAATGGCCCTCGTCAGCCATATTATCTGTAATTTTCTTAATGAACTTAACTTGATTTTGAACCTTAACCTATTTTTCCTTCCATGTGAGATTCTCATGATAGAATATATATAGCATTAGGATCATTTCCTTTAACTCTACTACTTTATCTATGAAGTGCTTCCTAAGTTTTTCATTTATGTTATCGTCTTTAAGGAATTCTTTGATGAACTAACTCAGTACATTCTTGGATCCCTTATAATATTCTATGTGATTCTTCAATGTCGAAACATGTTTTCTCATATTATCAACCTCACCCTCCCCAAAGCTTATATTTGTTAATAGTATCATAGGATATGGATATCCTAGCTGACAATAAGTCATTGAACTTATCCTTCTTTATATCTAGTAGAGACTCTTCAGTGGTGAAAAGAATAGCACTATCTACATCTACGCATTTTGCTTTGTTGATTCCTTTTAAACATGGCCTTGTTTTATTAATTATAAGGTATGGAATCAAGGCATTCTACCTCTTCCAAGGGATCTCGAATAGGCTAATCCCCCATGATAATATATTTTATACAATACTTAGAGGATGCACTTGTTCCATAGCTAGTTATTCTCATTTTTCACCTACTTTAGGTACATATTCATCATCCCCTATTAAATCTATCACATCATTGGGTGGCATTGTATCTTGTTGGGTTTACTGCTAGGTTGGGGCCTACTTTGATTTCTATTGTTCATCACCCGTAGTATCACTAGTACTGGATCCACCCTCAGTTGATTCTTGTTGCAAGATGTCCTTCTTTATTTCTCTTTTCTTCTCCTTCTATCTATCTCTAGTTGTATTCTTCTTATATTCTTTTGGTTTCTAGCTGCAATTGTTCTTCTTATTTTCTCATTTTCTGCTTAGCTAGAAACATCCCTTCTTCATTAGTTTTCTTTCATAATTCCTCATCAATTATTTTTTTCTCTTCTCACTTATTTTTTTATTCTTGTTCTTCTCTTCTTCTTTATTCTCTTCTTCTTTATTCATATTCATTTTTATCTTCATCTCATCTCCCTTCCACTGCTTCTCCCAAGCTTCTTGTAGTTATTTTTTCCTTTGCTATGCTTCAACTTATTTTGTTTTCCCTTCCAATTCCAATTGTGCACTATCTTCTTCTAGTATTTTCCTCTCCTCTTCCTATTTTTTTCATTCAAATTCTTCCTCTTATTGTTTCCTTGTCTTCTTTTCCTACATTTCATTTCTTTTAGCTTACTCCTCAAGTATTATTTCTTATGTCCTTCTAGGATCTTTCCCTTCTTTTATGACTCTTTCTACTTCTTCCAACATCATACTTATCTCATCAATTTTCACATTATGTGTCATGGTAGTGAAATCCACCAAGCTTGGGGATTTTACCATATTCTATACATCTTGTGAATCCCTTAAATTATCATAAGGACATTCATCTTCCCATTGATCACAACAATATGTCCAATATAGGGATATTAAATCACAACTATTATCTACAAGGCCCTTAGGGTCATGTATTTTGAATTAGCCATGATGGAACCTGTACTCAAGAATATAATCAACATCCTATCTAACATGTATTAGATATTTTAAGTAGTAATGAGCCAAGATGAAATTGTATGGGATATAGATTTTCTAATTTGATTCTTTCATCAATGAGACATTAAAATCTTGCAACACCATTTGATATGCAATATCTCTGAATACCAATCTATATGGTACATATTTGGGTAATAGTTGTTGTGATATAGTTGCCCCATATATACTCAAGTAGTTGAAATCGTCATGGAGGAACAATTTTCCAATATAGTCAATCAGTCTCATAGCCTCTTTACTTAGTCCTGGGAAGTATTTTCCAAACATGATCCTATAAAGAAAGGTTGAGAAATGATCATAAACAATAGAGTAATTCTTCTTGTATTTATTTTCCTACAATATTTGACAATAAATATGTACAAGAGATTCTAAAATGTTAAAACTAAGGTTAAAACATATGAATAAATTAGTTGCAGAATACCACATCCAAAAGGTAGGATGCCATATAAAATTTCGGGACTACTTTGGGATTTTCCTTTTCTTTCTACACTCTTTCAATCATTTTGTTAAGATTATAAGACAAAATTGTAGAAAAATTAAACAAACAATTAGTAGCAACCACTATCTAAGAGAATGACATGCAAGCACCCTTGAAATATAGAACTTTTTTCTCTCCATATAGTCTCGATATCAAATCCATGGAATACACATAATGTTCTTGTATATTTATAATGGAGTGGCTGCCATATTATTTAGGAAACAAAATTTTGTCTTGTTTCCACTAGTTGTATAGAATCTTCTTCATGTCATGTTTCTCATGGAATTACTCATCAAAGAGATTAACTAGGTGTACTCCAAGCTTCAGTATCTTATAATATTTTTCTAGGTTAGCTATTGAAAAGGAAACCACACACTTGGCATCACCAATGATAATGGTGTTATTTCCTAGATTGTTATGATTAATAATCCATTCAATGTATTTGGAGAAAGTAATGATGAGTGTTATCACAATAACATAATGAAAACAAGAATTTCTGATATTGATAAAAACGTTTTCATCAACTTCCCTTATTTCGGGGTCATTATGAGGAATCACTTCAACATATTCTTCCATATGCAATTTCTTCAATATCCTTATACGCAGGCCTTTGCCAGTGATCATTAGGTGTAGGTATTTGAATCATAAGAACATACTCAAATGAATTTTCATTCTCTTTTAGTTTATACCAATAGGTTCCAACTAGATCCTTAGGTTTCTTCCCCTTATGATAGGGAGATAGAAACAATAGAAAATACACCAAAACAATTTTTCTATCTCCAATTACCATTTATGATGGATGGACCAAGCTCATAGTTTGGAAATTTTACAAACATTGCTCAATCCTGACCCATAGAGTTCTAACTCAACATTAGAGTGTTTCAAACAATGTAAATGTTTGTATTTTATAAACAAATGACCAAATATTAGTGTCATGATTAAAAATCCAGATCAAACCTAATTAGATCCCATTAATATTTGAGATTAAATTCAAATTGGATAGTTAATCTACTGGATCAAAGCGTTAATGTCTAATTATATTTTCTTTTACATTGCCTCTCATCACTTTCAAGTTTGGGTATTGTTTTAAAGAGAAACGATGGAATTTTAGTTTTGTTGAGGAATCTAGTGGATCATTGAGAATTGTTCAAAGAGGAGTTGCTAAAAAATTACAATGATAATCATTATCGACACACAATTCCACTTTAACATCCCTTCCCTTTTCAACTTTGTGTTTTGGAAAAAGTGCAAAGTGACCACTGATGGAAATTATTGAGGAAAAATTTAACTTCAATACAATTCTATACATTGTGACCTTTCTTCTAGTTTTATGTCAGCCCAAAAATTTACTTTCATATCTATGTTGAAAACTAACTTTGGTATAATAATGAAAGTTTTTAGAACTTGTCTATAACAAATAATTCTTAGCTCGAAATGAGGATAAAGGACTTAGAAAATTTTAGTTTTCTTAAAAACTAAAACATTCATTCAAAATTAGATCATATGAAAGGAATCATTACAGCTAAAATGCATAATTTACTTCCAAAATAAAAGGGACTTAAATAAAATGTGATACCCAAAAATTTAGAATTGTAGGGTGTGTTGGGGAATCAATGCTTGTATAAACAAATTCATTATTATAACATATGTTAATTTTGATGAAGATATCTTGGTATGCATGTTTGACTTGACATTTGTGTCATTTTCATATACAATCCATTCTTGGCACATGTATGATCTTGTTTTTATCTTTCCATGTTGAAATTTTCTACTCCAAATAATTTGTTTTCCACTATCAGTCATTATTATTCTTCAAATGATGTCAGTAAAGGTGAAAATAGTGGTATTCCTTCTCATCCTTGTCATCGAAATGAATCTATTTCACCTAAACCTACACTATCTCCAAAAAATAATTGATGAGTTCATACCATTGGAAAGTCATTAGTTATCTAGTTGATAATCCTTTTAAATAAAACACATTCATAGTTCAAGCCTTGTCTCTTTTGGCTCTAGTTCTAGAGACTCTAGATCTAGAAATGTTCAAGTAAGTTGTTGGGTATATAGAATGGGTTGTAACCATGAATGAACAATCACATTCCTAGATAGTGAATAATACCAAGTATCCAGAGCCTCTTTCGAATGGAAGACGACATATAAAATGAAAATGGATTTACAGGATTTAGTATGTCGTAGATGGTACTATTGAGTAACATAAGGGCCAATCAGTTGCCAATGTTTTTCTACAAGTATAAGTATATACTACATTGAAAACTTTGGTCCCATTTTTCTAAAATTAATCCCATCTACCTTGTTCTTTCCCTTGTAGTGTCATATCTGAGGGAGATCTATCAAATGGATGTCTAATATGAATTATCCCATGGGGATTTGTATAACCTCCTTGATTTTTTCAAACTGAATCTTGTCTTCTCTACCATGTTATAAAATCCCTCTATGGCTCCAAGAAAGACCCTCAATAATACAGGTTGGATCAATATATTATTTTTTATCTATATCAATGCTTTCAAAGTGAAAAAGGATGGAAGAATCAACTTGCAGGGTAATTTTAGTTATAGGTTCCAATTTAGAAAATTGGGGTCTAGAACATTCCAGAGTCATTTTTAGGAACCAAATGGTCTTTTTTTGGGTTATGGTGTCAAAAAATAATTCCCACCCCCTTAATAGTGTTATACACTCTTATACCTTTGCAACAGTGTAGACCGTGCATCAATTGGAGTTCGTATGCAAAAGTTATGCCTTTGATAATTTGACCTATCGTGTTGACCACCATGGTATAGAAGAATCCCACATCATCCCCCACTACTCATTCATATGGGGCTAGACACATGCATATCTTCAATAGTATTATAGAAGGTTAAAAACCCTATAACAATTGAGGGTTGAGGAAGCAAAAAACCTACCCTTAGATGGCTATAATTCTATGCTAAATATCGGGCCACTAGGACAAGAAGGGGTTCCATTATACGCTATTGTATTTGGTTCCATAACAGAGAAGAAAAAATAGGAGTGGGAAATTAGAGAGCATAAAATAGGGGGTTCATGTTCTTTAGAAACCTAATAGGCCGCAATGTTGACAAGCCATAATGACCTTCTGAATCAGATGAAGGAAATCACCCGATGGAAGGCCCCAATAAGACCCACTCTTGTTTGGGGTAGCGCTTCCAACCAGTTTTTTGCCTGGTTACCAACTAACTAAAATATTGATTAAATATGAATCCAAGAACAAAAGGTTCTTAGATGAATTAAAAAGAAATAAAAACAAGTAAATACAACTAACTAAAGTTAAGATAAGGTGTATGATTATTATTCTAAGATGCAATTTCTAAACTACTACTAAACTAACCTATCCTAATCATGAGAAAACTAGAAAAATAAATGAATACAATGGATAATGTGTATTACTTGCAAAGAATAAATTCATGACACATATGATATAGAACTTTAACCAATAAGTTGTTTGCAACCAATAAAAATTGGTTGACAAACTAAACTACAAAGTCGTTGTATTCATAAAGGAAAACAATATCGATTGTAAATCAGAGAGTATTAATCAGGAAATAGTTATAAGATTAACATCCATTATCACAAAGCATATATGTATGGATAGGAAGAGTCACAGTCATACACATAAAATCTATTGTTTCCCAAATTATCTTCTTTCCTTTATTCAAATAACAGTAAAAATACCAATGCTTCTCAAAAGAACCAGAAGTATTTTTTCAATTAAAATCATCCAATTTATAGAGGTTCCATGGGAATGTGTTTCGATAATCATATTGATAATAGTTGGGATAATGAATTGATGCTCCAACTTCCCTTTCTGAATTAGGGAATAATTACAATGATCTAACTTACCCTGTAAAATTTTAGTTACAAAAATAATCCTTCATGGGCACCCTCATGGTTTCTCCCTCACGTCCACGAATGCCTTTCACTTCTCAATTTTTTCTAGTATGGTATCTACTCAAGTAAACTTTGTCATCTCCAAGTCATTCTAACTCTTGCACATGAGAATGATGACCTTCGTTCTAAGGCTCTTCTCAACACATTTCATGGCATCTTAGGTTAGGGTGATGATTTTGGAGGGTTGGATTAGTCTCTTTTCGATAACCTCCAAGTTCATTTCACTGGTTTCTTCGATTTCTCTCTGAGAAATGTTCCACTTGGTGTCAACGTCTTCGATGATCATCTAGGTTGATGAATATTTTTCGATGTCACTGAAGGGATCCATTCCAAATAGTGAGAGTAGATCATCATACGATACGTATACTTCTACGCAAGATACCGTGACTTGTCCCTTGACCTTTAACACCTCGCCAATCAATTCCATACCCATTTCCAGGAGTCAACAATCTCAGATTCTTTGCTTGTCATAATATGATGAGAGGGTTTCTGGGAAAGGAACTGTTGGTGGTGAGTCTTTCCATTTTGTGATTGTGTCGTAAGCTTCTAGGGATTTTTGATACTTTTCCTGGGTATATTTCACCTATGTTTTGAACTCCATCCATTCATATTCAATCACTAGAACTCTGTCAAGTTCATTGAACAACCTTTTTTGCATGCTCCAAAGTTCCTCATTTTTCTCCAGATATTTTATCTTCACCGCCTGTTGATGGGTCCTATATCCCTCTACTCAACAACAGGAACCAAACCCACCACCGAGGCCCAATTAGAATCTGTAGCATTTAATAGTGGAATGGCTCTCCAGATCTTGCGATCTGGCCAGTTAATCGATGAGATTTGCGATTTCTTGCGAAGGCATCTCCTTCAGTTTGGACTTTCTCTTTTTGTATTTTCTCTTGGGTGGGACAAATATAAGATGAGACTCGGTATAAACCAACTAGGTAACAAAAAAAGAATAATTTTAACTACTGGAGAAGAGACTGAGCTTGGGATAACCCACTACTCAAGCATGTAGACAACAATGTCGTACAATAGGCCTAGTGCTAATACACTAACCATGTGAGTATCCAATTACTGATTGAGATACAAATCATCAGAAATAAAACACATATGCGATAAATAATGGCAAGTAAAATAATTCACTTAACTCTAATCATCCATCACATAATAACACAACGATTCATCTTCATCATTAAATAAAATAATTGTAAAACATTGCATCAGATAACTTAACAATAGATTTAATAGCTCTTACTCATTACAGCATCCATCCATGAGACGAGATAGGAAATAGTTCTTTTCCACGTCCAATCATACATGCATTTGATGAAAACGTAAACTTGTCTCTAATCTAGAATGACTTCTCAATTAAAGGTAGCTCCAAAATAATTCTTAACAAAACCATAAATGAGAGTTTCTTGCAATAGCCATCGACCTTTAACTAATCGGTCAATGCTCTTATTTATAACATAAAATAAACTAAAAATAACGGCTAAAGTGCAGATCAGAAAAACAAAATTCACCACATGGCATTCTCTCCTAACTTTATGTGTTGATAAGATGTTCCTCTGTAGTGATGAGGATTGAGAAATCTATAGTGATCCTCCTTTTCTTGGTGGTTTGTTGGAAAATAGTCTTCCTTTTGCTGTCATAAGCTATGGTGTGTATGTCGGCTACTTCGTCCATAGGTTCAGGGATTTGTTGATCCCCCAAGGTGAGTGTATTTACCAAACTTCTGATGGTATATACTTGTTCAAGATTGGGTTCTTGCACTTCCTCATTGTGCTCCGAAGGCCCGACGTCTATGTGTCGTTCATTGGGGTTTTGAGTACCTATTGAAATAGAGGCGTCGGGAATAAACTTGATACTTACTTGTTCATCGACCATTGAAATGTCGATTTCTTGATGCGGGGCTCCTTTCTCTTGCTCACCCGACCCCAACTCGTCCCTCGGACTGTCTTCTTGGGTTTCCATCATGTCAGGAAACTTAGTGTCTGGGACACTCTTGACATCATTTTCTTTCTACAGGACCTCCTATATTTGGACGTCGGGGAGAGGAGAAGATGTTTTCTCAGGTCCCTTTTCTTCTTCGACATGCACATGGGTCCCAAGAGATACCTCTGGGATCTCATAATCATCATTATATATTTATAAACTCTCTCAAGAGGTTTGATGCGTCGGTCCTCTGCGATGCTTCTATGATCTCTGGCTGAGCCGAAACACCTATCGGCGATTCGACCAGTGACATTGTGAATTCAGGGTTGTCTAACCCGATAATTTTATCAAGGTCTATAAAGTTAGGGTTGATTGGACCCACTCGACTTCCTCTTGGATTATCTGTCGAGGATACCATGGTTTCAACGATGTCTAGATCATCCTGCAACTGATCAATCATCTGTTGCTCTTTCTCTAACATGAACAATCCTCTTTCTCGAGCATCAAATTCCATAGGAAAACCTCTTCCTTGTACTGGGACTGCTTGGGGAATATCTGTTGTTTTGATGGCTATCATTTCTTCCATAGTGTTACAGAGAAATCCCCCTTGCAGACAAGGGGATTCCCTCTTGGGATCTAGACTCCTAATACCAAGACAGAAAGGTGCTAACGTTGGTCACTGACATCATTTTAAACCTAGCTAAGTCAATCAAATAGAGAAAGGGAAGAAGATGTATGTACCTTTTTCGATGTTTTTCCTTGTTCTAGTCTGAGTTGAGCTCTGATCTCCAAGATCCTCGACAAGTCCTGCAAATCAATAACAACAAAGAAAAAACAACTTCCTATTCTACCATGATTAATCAATAACTAGATCTATCTATCAAACACAAGTTCATGTAGCATGTAAACATACACAACCGTGAAAGAAATAGGCCAATAACACACACACACACACACACACACACACACACACACACATATATATATATATTAATGAGAGCAACATAGAATACTTGTAGACCCTTGATGAAGGTGTAGCAACCTCTCCCAACTCTCCTTGTCCAACCCTTTTCTCAAGTAGTCCACACAAAATGATGATGCTTCAATGATATCTCCCTTATGAGATCATAAGTTTGATGCCTTCAATGTCTCCCTTCCTTATGAGATCATAAGTTTGGTTCTTCTCAATTTCTCTATCTTATTTTCACCATGAGAAGGCCTCCTTATATAAGCTTTGAGAGACCCAACCACCTTAAAGATTCTTGGGATAGGTTGAGGATATTTCTCCATCAATTGTGGATCCTCCCTAAGATCCATCCTTGACCTCAGTACTCAAATCCAACTGATTTCCAAGATAAGGGGGATCTTCCCCTGATTTTCTCAATAGTCAAAGATTCCCTTAAACAGGCCAACGCTCCCCCAAAAGGGTGCACAAAGCATTGAAACGCTCCCCCCAAAAAGGTTAGGGAGCGTTGGCACTCCCTGACAGTGGGTAGGGGATCGTTGCCCAAAATTCCTCCAAAAAATCCTAGTGCTCCCCGAGAAGGGTGTACAGGGTGCTGCAACGCTCCCCCAAAGGAGGCTAAGGAGCGTTGGCACTCCTTGACAGTGGGTAGGTGAGCATTGCCTTCCAAAAATCATTTTTAAATGGTTTTCTTGATGGAAAATTCTTTGTACTCCTTATCACATGATTTCTCTTTATTAAACAAGTCTTTGAAGGTGTCTTAAGTGTCCTTTATAATGTTGTCTAAGACACAACATAGGCAAGATGACAGTATGATATTTGTGACACTTGTGGGAGAAATGCGACACTTTTGACATTTGGTAATGACGACACTGGGCCATCATCGTAATGAGTATTTTTTATGTGTAACAGATTTCCCCCCAAAGTGCAAAGTTAGAAGATGAGAACTAATGACTGGAGTAATTTGTAGACTTTTTCAAGCAAGGGTACGGACTCAGAGAACTTGATAGAAGCTTCACATAACCATCAAACAAATATAATATCATGTTTCAAACCCAAGGCATGCATACCTATGCTTGGGTGATAAAGACTTTCAAGGTATGGTCACCATAAAATACACTACGGATCCATAATTATATGGACAAAAGGTATAGCCACTGAAGATATAATGTGGATCTATACTCCTATAACCTGAACTGATCGTAGCCATGAAGAATACACAGTGGATCTATGAGATGAAAAGACATAGCCATGGACCAATACAAAGTGGATCTATGTGGCCATATATGTGTCAACGTTCAAAAGAAAATCTATCGGAACCTCGGCAAAGTACATATAAGAGTGATGACTCAACCCAGGGTCTTCTTTACCGATCCCAATGTAGCATGAATCTAACCATGTGAATAGATGTCCTGATGTCGAACATGGAATAAACAACTTGATTACCGGTCAGTGAGGTAAACCGTTAACAAGTGCAAGGGAACTCACCATTGATGTCATTGATTCCCAAGGTACTCTAGTACATTCCAATGAATGTGAATGGATGAGATGAAGTCAAACATTCGTGGAATCATCCGATCAAAGGTCATTGATGTAAACCCACTGTTGGACGTAAGGAGGCCTTCTATTGAGGCATGCAGGTCCCAAGGTACTAATTGGTTTCTATGTCTAGCTCCTGG
>JASDQU010686704.1:117746-135764 GCA_032191745.1 Picea mariana
TCCCTACCGAAGAGATAACCATGTCAACTACTGTATCTAATTCATCTTCATCGACAGCTGAAGGCATGGGAGATAACACCACATAATTGACATGTGGCATGGGTGATACTGACTACATATACGAACCAGTTAAGGAGGTCATTGGGTTGATGTTCAAGTCAGGGCCAACAAATAAAATTTTATCAATAGTCACCATTCTTCCATCATGCGGGAAAAATATCACACGAAACAAAGTGGACACAATAGCTTTCATGGCATAGACATAATCTCGCCCAAGGAGTAAATCGAAATCCAAGGGGTCCTGGACTACCATAACGTCAATAAAGACAATTTTCCCTCCCAAAGTTACAGGAAGCTGGGAAGGATCCCTAAAGGGTGATTGGTTCTGTTAAAAGTGAACAGAGTTTGGGTAACCGACACAAGCCGAGGATAACCCAAATATTGCCAAGCAATAGAGGACAAAATACTAACGGATGAACCTTCATCTATCAAAGTATGAGGAACGTCCTGACCACAAACCTATACTGTAACCTTGAAAGGAGTGTGAGAGGGAAGAGGAGGTCTAGTTAGCACACCCCAATAAAAAATGATGGCCTCATTACTTGGAGGGGGTTTTGTGGGAGAAGGAGGAATGCCCCCCAGCACGGTAGATTCTGTATCAATGAGAAAAACATGGGAAAAATCATGTTTACTCTCTGACAGGAGAGTAGGATCGATTGATAATGACATCAAATTGACCACTTGGGTTTCATTGTCCAAGTGGAGAATGGGGTCAACAGGTGGAAATGGATCGACCATTTGGGTTAGTGGTTCAACCGAGGATAAAACTAGATTGACCACCTAATCAACCGGATTGACCGGGGATGGAACCAGATTGACTAGTCCATCAACTAATGATGGGTTGGGAGAAATCTTACGATAACCGATTGGAAGTTGAAGATTTTCCAAAAGAGAATAAGCCTCGTCCATATGAGGACAAAGGTGAGAATAATGATCACCTTCTTATAACATGCAAGGAAACTTGGCAGTTGTCTTCTTCTTACTAACTTTAACATCACTAGTTGACAGGGCACCACTAGCATGTCTAGCAGAGGCTGATGATGTGGAGGACCACATTTATAAGATGTTAGGAAGACCAAGGAAATCCCTCAGAAAGTGGTCACCCTTACAAATATTGCAAGGGAATTTGGGTTTCATATTCTTCATTGTAATCTTGTTGACATCATCAACACTCCCAATACTATTAACAGTAGCTGGTTGCTTAGATCCAACATCTGACATAGTTGGAGGCTTGGTCATTTTTGGGTTCTTCTTCTTCTTCTCTTTCTGTTTCTTCTTCTTCTGATCAACCTGGCTACCTGCTTTAGATCTTTCACTAGGCGAAGAAGGAGAAAAGGAAGGAGACTTAATGGGTGAAGATGGCGAAAATTCTACATGAGGTTGATGTGTGGGTTGTGTAATGACATCTGACGCATTAGGTGCAGTGGAAGCACTAGGAGGATTCAAGATCACCGGAGTGGGGAATAACCAAACTGGTAATCTGATGGTGAGTCTCGGAAGACTCAGTGTGGCAATGTACGAATGATCAAAGTTTCCAAAAGAAGGAAAGGTGAAAGTTTCCCCAGGACAAGGGGTTCCTCCATTGGTACTCTCAGTAGTTGATGCCATTAACACTGACTCAACCTAAGGTCCACTAAGTAAAACAAAAAACACACACCATGAATCTAAAAGCAAACAATCAAACAAAACTTCCCACAACGAAACCACTAGTTGGTGATGAAATCCAACATCGTGAGATCAATATAGAAAGGGGAAAGGATAGAGCAGGTGGATTAGTTATGTTGGAGAACTTCTTAATGGACTTACGCCTTGGTGCAAGCTTCCACACAGTAAATGTGGATTTACCCTCCAAGGATCCCGAGTGAGTTTGACCAACATTTGTTCCAGGTACAGTGAGACTTCCCTTCACCGTCATCTCATGTAAGAACCCTAAGATTATGGCTACTAAGGTCACCAACTCCTAGTCATCCCCTGGGCGGGTACAGTGGACAGTCCATTCTGAACATATGGGAAGGATAACAAGTCTGAAATCCTTCGAGAGAACTGAGGATAAGTGGATCGGTAGAACTCTAGAGGACCCCGAATGGATTCACAATTCACAAAGAACCGAGACCAAATGAAGACAGTTGAACCTCGAAAAGAACCCCCAATATACGATATGACTATTACGAATAGTTGAACCACGGAGGGATAATATCCTTAACTTTCCTGAACACGACCTTGTGCGTAACCCATGTGTGAGAGGGGTATCCCAGAAATCCTATATGACAATTGGATTTCCTCTCCCTATCCCTATCACAAGATGCTAATGTCTGTTTGACATCTTTGGAAAGTTATCCTTTCAACCTATTCCAAAACCCTACACCTTAACCTAATGTAGCTTTTCTAACAAAAAATGTACAAATATTTGATGAATTTTAGTTAAGTGCTTTATTTTAAGGTTGTTGTTTACTCAGAGGTGTATGAGAGTGAAACTAATGATATCATGACTCAATTCCCAAAACATGCATAAGAAATGATAAGTAGTCTTTTCTTTCAATGAATCTCTATTCAACGGAAGGAGAAGGATTTTCCTGTCACTTTTAAACACCAAAATGCAATGACCTCATGCAATAGTCCTCAATCAAAAATCCGATACAATTCTAAAATGTTTATATGTGACTGATAATCAGTTTGATGTAAAGCTTCCTATGTTAATCAAACTTCAATATCTGTGAGATTTAAGAAACCTGGAAGAAAACTTCACATAGACAAAAACACACCCTTGTTGTGATCAAACAAGAAAAAAGAAACCAAATCCAAACAGGAGGAAATTCTTGGAGAAAAGACCTCAAAGATCCAAGTGAAATAGTGAGAAGATCTTTGAATTTCCTTACAACAACTTTCAGTCAATCAGATATGTGAGAAAGCAGTAGATCGACTCCAAATCTCAGGGAAGAAGAGTGACTCAAAGCAAGGAAAATAGATGTCAAAAATCCAAACAAAACATCATTAATCCTTAGAAATCAAATAATTGGAGGCTAAACAAGGACACACTAAGATAGCATAAACCCTGAGCAGATGAATCAACAAAAAGAAGACTGAGAAAACTACTCCCAAGAAGGATTTTGTAGAAAAAGGTGCAACGCTCTGGTGTTAAGGGTACCAGAGCATTACAACACTCTATGATATCCTACAAGGGAGTGCCAACGCCATTGTGGTAAAGGAAGGGGAGCGTTGGCCTCTCATAGCTCAAAATTTTTCCCAGAAATAAAAAAAAAAATTCAGTGTAAGATGAATCCAAGAGCCAACAACACATCTAAGGATCAAAGACATGGTATGGAGAAGGTAAAAGAATCATCAAAGGAAAAAACAAGACCAAGGAAAGGAATAAAAAAAACAAAGTTCCTCCCCATTGGAGTCACCAATTTTTGTTACAGAGAAATCCCCCTTGTGGACAAGTGGATTCCCTCTTGGGCTCTAGACTCCTAAGACCAACACAGAAAGGTGATAATGTTGGTCACTGACATCCTTTTAAACCTAGCTAAGTCAATCAAATAGATAAAAGGAACAATATGTATGTACCTTTTTCGATGTTTGTCCTTGTTCTAGTCCAAGTTGAGCTCCGATCTCCAAGCTCCTCGACAAGTCCTGCAAATCGATAAAAACAAAGACAAAACAACTTCCTATTCTACCATGATTAATCCAAAACTAGATATATATATGAAAGACAAGTTCATGTAGCATGTATACATACACAACCTTGAAAGAAACAGGCCAAGCACATATATATATTAATGAGAGAAACATGAAATACTTACAGACCCTTGATGAAGGTGCAATAGCCTCTCCCAGCTCTCCTTGTCCAACCCTTTTCTCAAGTAGTCCACACAAAATGATGATGCTTCAATAATATCTCCCTTATGAGATAAAAAGTTTGATGACTTCAATGTATCCCTTCCTTATGAGATCATAAGTTAGGTGCTTCTCAATTTCTCTATATTATTTTCACCATGAGAAGGCCTCCTTATATAAGCCTTGAGAGGCCCAACCACCTTGTATATTCTCAGGATAGGTTGAGGATATTTCTCCATTAGTTGTGGATCCTCCCTAAGATCCAGCCTTGACCTTAGTATTTGAATCCAACTGATTTCCAAGATAAGGGGGATCTTCCCCTGATTTTCTCAATAGTCAAAGATTCCCTTAAACAGGCCAGCGCTCCCCCAAAAGGGTGAACAGAGCATTGCAATGCTCCCCCCAAAGAAGGATAGGGAGTGCTAGCACTCCCTAACAGTGGGTAGGGGAGAACTGCCCAAAATCCCTTCAGAAAAGCCTGGCACTTCCCTAGAAGGGTGTATAGGGTGTTGCAACGTTCCCCCAAAGGAGGCTAGGGAGTGCTACCTTCAAAAAATCATTTTTAAGTGGTTTTATTCATGGAAAATTCTTTGTACTCCTCATCAGATGATTTCTCCTTCTTAAAAAAATCTTTGAACACGTCTTAAGTGTCCTTGATAATGTCTTCTGAGACACAACATAGGCAAGATGACAGTATGATATTTGTGACACTTGTGGGAAAAATGCGACACTTGGGACATTTGGTAATGACAACACTAGGCCATCATCGTAATGAGTAATTTTGATGTGTAACACCTAGCCCTGAGGGCCCCTTGAGCCGATTTTTCTAGAGTTGTTGCTTGTTCATCTAGGCTCATAGCTTTGAACTTAGTCATCCTAGGATCAACCATCCTTGCCACAACTTCATCCCAATACTGAGTGTTTTCTATGAAGATCTCATCTTCAAACCTTTCATGGGTGTACTGCTAGCAGGACGATACTTGTGATGTGTAATTGAAGACTAAACCCTTTGGGTCATGCTTGCGAAAACGACCGGTCTGGAATTGGAACTCCAATTGGCTCAACCCTTCCTTATTGGCTTGAGCGGTGTCTTTTTCCATGTAGAAACCTATATGGAATCCATAAGGTATGAATTCTTGCTTCTTATATTTTACCAGAGTAGCATCGTAACCTTGCAGGATGGTCTAGTGGCACATTTCCCCTACTACTAGTCGATGAGGGACATACACCGGTAACAGGTGTGCTTCTCTGGTGGCTTCGAAATCCATGATGTAGGTATCACGTTCATCTAGATACCAGTGGCCAACCTCTGATATCATATTTTTGGCCCCAATCGACATTCTTGGACACTCTTTCTTGAAAAGCATAAAATGAATGCACGTGATGAATTGTTCACAGATGAGGGAGTAGGATTTCTTGTACTTGTTCTCCCATAAGACATCAAAATATACATCAACCGGGAGTTCTGAGGCATGCCATCTTAAGTTCATTTTGGCAAAGACATTTCTGGCACATATTATGTCCAATAAATAATAAGCCATGTAGAAGGATGGCGTCTCTCCCTCTTTCGATGCCTGAGCCTGTTGAATGCAAATGCTCAGTTGCTGGGAAATGATGGCACCCTAGTTAAAACCTCTCCTAGAAATGGCTACTGTGTAAGCTAGAGGCATCCATGCCTCTGAAATCCTGGAAAAATATTTCTCCCCATACAACCAGCAGAGGAGGGCCATTAGAAAGATATACGGATCTCTTAAGTTGGTCGTCGGGTACCAGTCGGAGGTCTGATTGGTGTACTTTTTATCCTCTGTCCACCATGAAGCCATCACCCAACTGGTGTCATGTTTCTGATAGAATGTTATAACAAAATCAGTGTCCAGATGCTCCTCCGGGTCTTTGAGCTTGTAGTAACCCTACACCTCCACTGGAAGGAAGACCCCAACACAATCTCCATTGTCGTCATTAATCAAACATGTTTTTGTGTCTGTGTGGTCGATAATACACTTCAAGAGTACTATGCAGGGGAATACTGGAGTTGTTCTCACTACCATGTGCAGATGTGATCTTTGGATATTCGAAAAAACTTCATCGTCGAGCTTTCTCATATCAGGGTCATTGTGCAGGGTATATTCAGGGAATTCTTCTCGCTTGATATTCTTAAAGATTTTTCCTGAGTGTGGGAGTACTGCCTTGGTCCCTATTGTTTATTTTGTGTCTCCAAAGGTCGGAGTTTGAGTGAAAATCTTCTTGGTGGATGTCTTGATCACTGGTTCTGGCCTTGGAGTGAATTCTAATTACTTTGTTGGCCTTGGGGACAAACCTTCTCCTACCTCTGATTCTTTCATCTTGGGCGCCCTTAGCGATCACCTAGTACTTGGTTTCTTTGGAGGAATTTTTCCTGCAACCGAAATCAATCCTTTAGGGCATGCATATAGAGTAACACCGGATAAAAAATGTATTAAGTGAAGAAAAAAAAATCCATAGACTCGTACATACATGTAATGCTTGCTAAACTTGTTGTTTAATACTCACGGGATCTTGGAAACTTTTTCCGAATTTCTCATCTTGCTCCTCTAGATGCTTTGAACTTCTTTGTGCACAATGATCTTTTTTATGAACAACTTGAAAGAATTTAAACGAGGAAGAAACTGTCGTGTCGTATCAACCAATTAACTCAGGTTATGAGTGAAAATCAAACGAAATCTGTCGCTAAATCTCTACAATTCAATTCATCATGGGTTGAAGGCATAGGCGCAGAGGGTGGTGCAGTCTATTTTGTAACTTGAAATGGTTGATTTCATCCGCACACGAAGAAATAACTAATGCAATATTTGGAATTCATTAATTCTTTAAATGCTTTGAATCTAAACATATCCTAGCGTTAAAGCATCCCATCGCATTGTTTCTTAGTGAGCAGATTGGGATTGACGATGCATGGTGAATGTTTTTTTTGGTATCCTCCTATTAAGAATTTTTTATGCCGATTGATTTCGTCATATGGTGCTGATGTGGAAAAACTGACTCGAGGTGCGACTTGGGTCTCGGGAACCAATAATGACTCAAGGGAAAACTAGATCGTATGTTTATCCACTCTGGAAAAGACCTATGAAAGATGAGGACAGGTGGTTTGATCATGAACATCAATTAGAGTTGGAGTTTTTCCAACAAGAGAGCGTGTTTAAATAAACCTAGGATTGATGATGTTGATAAGATATCAGGGGTCGACGATCGAGAAAAAACTATTACGTTTTCTATGGACTTACATTCTCAAAAATCGTCAATGCCAAAATGCTTTGGGGATCAACTATCAACGATACCCTTATGTAATGCTTGTCATGGAATAAATATTCCTTTTGTCGATGCCGATGAAGACAAGCGCTCGACGACTACGGTTTTCTCGAGTGATTTTATTTCATCTTTTAATTCTTTCCACTGCCGAATTTGGACGCATCGGGTGAAACATTTTTTTTTTGTTAGTTGTTGATTCTTATTGAAAAGCTAAGCCCTTTAAGTTGTGGGTTTTCATAGATTCAAAAAAACTTTTAAAGACTTAATGAGAGTCAATATGGTAAGCAAACACAAAATTTTTCACAATGAAGATGAATCAGAGAGTGAAAAAAGATCAAGTGGTACCCAAAAAGTAAAATTTTACATAGACTTTTTAGGGTGTGTTGAGTGCTCAACACCACCTCGATAATCGTTGTTTTGTTTTGGTGATCTTCTATAGTATTTCTCAAAAATTAATTCTCCATTTGTACCCTTTGGAATTCATCTCAACCTTTTTCATTGAAATACCTCAATTCTTGTAATTGTTCTTTGAGTTTAGTCACTTTTAGATTTTGTGAGGTTTCAAGCTGCTACATGTTGCTAGCATGGGCCTTCTCGACCAGGGACATTGAATCAGTGAATTTTATTTGTAGATGTTCCTCCTATGCCTATAACGGCTTTTTAATATTATCCTCATAACCATTCTTGGACTATTCAATTTCATTTGTTTTCTCACTGGCAGTAGATTCCTTAATGGTCCTGATGATCGTTTCTTGCTCTGTAATCCTAGATTTTGCAGCGTATAGAGGTACGCCGATATCATGAACTGAGATGTTGTTTACCCCAACAAAAGCACCGAGCATCAAGGCCACTTACATATCATTATCCGTTGTGTAAAGCTGAACTTTCCATTTGATATTCCTTTCGGGCACATCCTAGCTTGCTTCTTTTTTTCCCCTTTTCCATTTTGGGGCCCTCTTCTCTATGGCTTGGGTATTGTGGTTGTAGTAATAATATCCAACTGCGACCATTAATCCTTCTAAATGGAGTCCTTCCAAGGTGAGAAATAATATCCATAGAATCAAAGCCAAAGGGTTGCATTCTTCTATTGGGATACTAACCATATTGCTTTCAAGATCTAGGTTGATGATAGCATCAACACCTCCCGAAACAGTGTCTTGGACTTCTATGTTTTCGATTGTATCCTTCTTATTCCTTTTCTGGGTTTCTCTCAGTGGGACCCATGGTGGCTTACCTATGTTTTTTGTTTTTTTCTTCCTTGTGCCAGCCTTCCAAGAGGGGGAATATTTACTTGTGTTTTTTTTCAGTGCGACCTCCTTATCTTCAACCTCCTTCTTATTCAACAATTGGTACATTTCTTTGGCCTCGTTATATTTCTTTGCCAATTCAACTTATTTATCTCTTCTCTTTTTCTTCTCTTCGCTTAGTTTTGTATTATCTTACTAGAGGAGAGCTGGGAACGACTCTAGCCACAATGTTCTATATCTGTATTCATCCTTTCTCAATTGATGTTGGGATCCATCGATAGTAATCCTTTCCACCTCTTCCTCAAAACTCAGCGTGCCTTAGAAAATATCCTCTGAGAACCGAGAATCATGCATGGTATGTGGTGCTAATTTGATGACCTTCAAGTGTTCATAAACTACATTCTGAGGATCGTGTGATTTGGGATCCCCCAAACAAAGACAAATCTCCTTGAGTGCTTCAAATTCCTTTTTAGCTTGCTTCTTGTTCTTCAGAGAGTATGACCCAACATGTATGGGGAACATGGGCCAATATTTCTTATTCGTTTATGAAAGGTAGGAAATGGCCCCTTTTTAAACAGTCTGGTATGTAATCTCCCTAGGAAACAACTTATCAGGAACATACTTGGTTAGCAAGTGTGGCACTCATACAGCCCCATAGATTCGAATGTAAGTGTAGTATTTCCTCATGTACCAATCCCTGATGTCCTTTAAACCTTTGATATCCATAGGAGATATTCTATGTGGTAAAATACCAAATATTTCATTATGTAAGGGGGCCAGGAAGTAATTGAATATATTGCAGAAAAATATCTTACAATTGACCTCCCGTAATTGAGAGAAGTAAAAGTGAATTTGGCCCTTTTTTGAAATCCAAGACCAATTGAAATATGGCAATGAGTTTGTGATGCACACAACATGTATCATATATGCTGACATGTAAAAATCAGGATTATTCATGGTCCTAGGATCTTGGATGCGTTGATCGATGTTGAACGAGAGAATGGTTTACCAATTGAACACATGACCATTTTGGGAAATCTTCTAAGCCATTAGGAGCCATTCCATCATGAAATGAGTGCTGCTCTCTTCGCCATAGAGCTGACAGATCATGGTATTTAGCACTTTGTAGGGACTATTAATATACAATGTTGAAACATGCCTTTCTCCGTTTTTTTTGGCCATTCTTCATCATAAAACCAATCTTCTATGAGGGTCTCGAAGTCTTCATGGTCGACTCTGAACTATTCGAGAAGAGACACATTCAGGGAAATTATTAGTTCTTGGGGTGGATACTTAGCCTCGATTTCATCTACTTTGAGAAAGGTGATTGGGAGACCTGAAGCATTGAGTATTATCTTGTAATCCTTTTGAATATATGAAAAACACCATTTGACTACGTTTTTGTACGAAAAAATCTTGGGGCGACTGACTACTATATGAATTTCTCTCTTCTTGATATTTTTGTATACCTCAATGTCTAGATCATCGGAAGGGAACCTTTCTCTCTTGAACATGTTCAGGATCTTGGCGTAATTGAGGTAGTGCTCCCTCCCATCATGGCTTTTGGTGTGAGAGATAGTGTATGACTGTAAGATAAAGACTGGAATAAGCGTTCCAAAGGTCTGTGGTCTTTCTTTTCTAGTGAGCATCATGTACATCTCATCACCTGCACAAACCAACAGATTATAAATAGTAGAGTCATCTCGGTGTCAAAATAAAAATATCGAAAAAAAAATAGTATCATACTTGTTTATAGGCTAAGAGTGGTAGTTGATCATACATATATCATAGAGGATTGTAGATGCACTTTTTTTCTTTTTTTTTTTACCTTCGTGAGCTAAAATCCCTCCCAACCACATGCAATCAATAAAAAGTGTGAAACAACTTGGACTCAATCAGGGGCATACGAACATAGTAAATGCGTTGAAGGTGATTGGTGTTCATAACCGTTAAGCGGTAGGAGAATTCGAAAATTGGTAGGAAACATCACAATTGTCATCGTCAGAAGTTGATGGGGAACATAGGTGCATACTTGGGTGAGAAAAAAACCCTGACGATGATAAATAATTTATTAAACTCTTAATCATGATTACAAGGTCTAGGTTGGACCTAAAATTACTTTTAATGTTCAACTACATGACCGTTGGACGTTAATTCTTCAATAACTAATGTTGATAAGACATCAAGGTGACGGTGGGGGGGACCCATTAACTAGAACATGTGAGATCTATAGTGGATGACTGATCGGCGATGACTCGGTTCATAGGAGTTGTAGGATAAAGGATGTGATTGTTGGATAGCAAATGGAAGTGTCATCGTCGACGAGGGGAAAAAATAAGAAATATCCAAAAAGAAATCCAACAACGAGATGAATTAGTTGAGTACATTATCCTTTGTTACCTTGACACGCATTGGAAGAGAAAATACTTACGCATTGAATGAAATGAGGGGCCCATGAGGGGGAAAAGGCTGAGGTGTATTCAAGAGAGAGAATCATGTGTGATTTGATAAGTGATTAGGGGAGAGAGAGGGATTATTGTCATCAGAAATATGAGTAGGAGTGTACGATGATGTTGTGAGGCATCATCGTCATCGGAACCTATCAATAAGAACCTATGAAAATGAAATATTCAGTCACTAGATTTAGTTTATCCATGTTTGAAGACAAATTATTTCAAGAAACAATATATTTGTATAATTGGATTCATTCCATTTCCCCTTTAGAAATGTTTTTTCCTCGGATCATATTTATAGAAATATTGTATTTCGTGTTCTAAATTATAATCCCTTCTTATGATTATTTTTTCTTGAAGCTATGATGGTTGAATATACAAGATGATATAATCCTCTAGATCTTGAGGAGAGAATAATAATAATAATAATAATAATAGTAATATTCCCAATATCATTTACTATTTACTTGTTCACTTTGAAATAAAAATAGTATTTCCTCACTTTCATCCCTCACTTATCACTTTCATCTCACCCATACTTATATTTTTTTACAATTATCCTCACTCCATTGAGGTGACGTGAGGTGGGGTCCGAGTAAAATTGAACAAGTAATAATATTATTTTCTCAGTTACACCCCCTAGCCCCACCCATATTTTCTCACTTCTTTTGAGTTTGGTGAAAGTGAGTGAATAATAATATTATTTTTTCACTTTCAACATCCACAATTACTTGTAATGGGGATAGGGGGTGAAAGTAAGAAAATAATATTATTATATGCTCATTTAAAACCCCCACCCAAGGTGAAAGTGAGAAACTAATATTTGTGGGTGGAGGGTGAAAGTGAAAAAATAATATGTGTGGGGTGAAATTGAACAAATAATAATATTATTTTCTTACTTTCATGCTTGGCCCCCACTCTTTGCTAAAAGATTAATGTTACTGTCTATTTTTCACAACCCACCCACACTTGTTCACTTTGACTCCCATTGCCACCCATGTTTGGTTACATTCACATTCAAATTTAGTTTCCCACTTTCACCACACATATTCATTGAGTGTATGGATGCGGGGTAACAGTTAAACACTAATATTATTATTTTCTTACTTCGACCCTTCCCCTTTTTTTGTCGTGGGTGGTGAAAATGAGAAAATAATATTTTAAATTACGAACACTGAATTTGAATGAAATTCAATATGTAAATATATATAATATATTTTTAACAAAAATTACTTAAATTTAACTTTTATAAATATATGTAATGTATTTTAAATGGAAATTACTTAAATGTATGGTTTAATTTTGATTTAAAGTAAAAAACCTATATTATATTCATCTTAACACTCATCCTATTAATAATTTAAAGATAACTTAGAATTATTAATGTTTAGAATATAGATAGTCTACTCATGAATGGGGGTGGGGTAGAGATGAACATGGCTAGGTGTGAGAAGTAATTCTTTTCATAACAAGTTCCACTGCATGGAAATCTCCCTACCGAGAAGGTTTTTGGAGGTTGATTTGAACAAAAACAACATTGTTGTACATATATGTCGCACAATAAACTGGAGAATGCTTCTAGTTGTGGTAAAGAGATGAAATAAGTGGGCATGCTCGTATGTTAGTTGTGAATCTTATGTTAGACTTTATTTTTGGAAATAGGAACTTCACTCACATTTACCAAAAAACTACATTGAAAGACTTATCTAACTAGTGAATATACGTAAATACTTTCTTGGATACAAAATTCTAAAATTAGAGAAATATTTTTTTTCAAGACCTTCCAACCAAACACTACTCCAACATTTTATAACCCTCTTTTAAACAAGCAACTCTTTACAGAGGGCGTTGGGGTTTTCTGTTTCCATTCTTGGTATTTCTCCTTGAGTAGCTTGTATCAATTGAGATAATTGGTCTATGCATCTTTTCTCTGTATTTTTTCTTTTGTATTCACTAATTTTTTCATGTATGGCTTCCATTAGCTCCTTGTAATTCTCCTCAACATTTCATGGAAATTTTCTGTATTTTTTGGTCATAATAATTATTTTTATGGTTGTTATTATTTCTCCTGTTAATGATTTTTAAATATATACTAATTTTATTATACGATCGGTGAATATAGAACTTAACATAAATCTTAAAATAATATTAATTCCTAACGAGGTTTCCTAAAGTTTTGGTCTTTTATGATATAATTTTGAATACATATTAATTTTATGATATAATTGGTGAATATAGAATTTAAAATAAACCTTACAATAATGTCAAGCCCTAACCAAGTTCCCTATTCAAAACCGTAATAAACTAGGTTACCTGTTTTATCTCGTTTTAAGAAGAAAATGAATGAAAGAATATATAATGAAGCATTCATTTACAATAATGTTAAAATCCCTAACTGGGTTTTCAATTCAAAACAAAATCAAGTTCACTAATTGGGTTAACTATATTCTCCCTTTTGAAGAAGAAAATGAATGACAAAATGTGTACCTACACATTCACTTACAATAATGTTAAGCCTTAACTGGGTTTTTTAATTCAAAAAAATAACTGGGTTAACTATTTTCTTTGTTTTGCAAAGAAAAAATGATATTTGTTTTCAAAGAAAAATGATTGTTAGAAGGTTTACCTATGTGCTGCAGGCTAAGACAAAGTGAGGTTGTATGGATGGCAACCACTGCAAACCCACAAGGCATACGCCCAGTTTCAACAGTAAGACACATGCCACGTCACATAGGGAATATCAAAATAAGGTAAATAATAAATGATCGCTCATATTAGTCTCTTCTCCATCTCAATAAACTTCAAAGTAACCCAACACTACCTTAGAAAGATTAAGAGACGAGATATGAAATCAGCTCTTAAAAAATATCTCTTTGGAAAATGTTGCTATTAATGTTGCTACACTCAGAAAATGCGTTGTTTACCTGCCTTCTTAGAAACGAGCGTTGAGGACATGGACTGAGAATGACCTTCTCCTTTCTTTTACTTCACTCGATCAATGAAAATAAAAAATCCTAGACTACAGGGAGGTAAGTGTAGGAATTTCACTTCAAGTCTCTTTTCCTCTTGTCTCTTTTCTCCATAACGCACAGATATGGTGAGCTCAGCTAGTTGTTCTAATCGATTTTCCTCTACAAGAATAAGCTAATCTTATCTTCCTCTTTTCATCCACCGCACAAGAAACAACACCTAATTTACAAAATAATACCAACCATATATATTAAATGAATCCATGCTATTACATGATAGTAACATTTAACTTACAAAAATAAAGAAGGTAGGGTCTCCTACAAAGAGTTGAAAAGAGCCTAACAATGAATGTAATTTACTGAAAGGAAAAAATAAATAGAAAATTATGATACCTACTTGGAATACATGAAGAAGTTGTGTCCAACTCGTGGTCAAATTATTCAATTCCCAACTCTCAAATCAATTTCTTCTTTCATACTCTAGAAAGAAGATTCAAATCCAATTCAACCTCTAACCTCTATCATTTTCACACGAACAACACCCCAAACACATAACATTTAACACACACACAACCAAAAAAATTCATGTGGACAACAAATCGAACATGACAATATAATCCCACTTAACCTGTAGCAATATAATCCCACTTAACCTGTAGCAATATAAATAGTAAATGATCAGAGTGGTTGTGTGGTATGATTCCCTTACAGATGAAGATAGTATTGATAGCACTGATTCGAACTATTCAATTGCCAAAGAGCCATAGGTATTTTCGGCATAGGAACAAATAAAGGTGCCAAGGGATGACTGTTTGAGTGGATCCACTTTCTCAGTCATTTATTCTCATTATTATCAATTATGCCAATGAATCATTCAACTTCCAAAATTAAATAAGACATGGTATCTAATATTACGAGGAACACACAGCTCGAGATATATAATAGATTTAATATATTTATGTTAATGAGGTGATCTAGGACAGAGTAGTGAGCGCATTTTTAATTATCATGATTTCAAGTGGAAACAACCATTCTTGGAATATGTATTAGGTGGCACATGGACTGTCAATGTGGTGAAAACCAAAATTTTAATGCAACCGATTTTACCATTTCCAGATGCATGTATGTTTGACCCTCCTTGCATATATGGCTAGAATAGAACATAGTGAAGATGCTTAATAGTCAACCTACCTGCAACTCCACTATTTGTGGATCAAACTATTATTTGTTGAGAGTGGATTTTAGGTTACTGGAATTGTTTTGAGGTCACTGAGCGCACTTTGGAACTCTAGTGATATTATGCTATGTTCCCTAATTGATTGGACTCTCCAGTTTTGGGTACATGTATCCTGCATGGGATTTAATAGTTGAAAAGTAAGTGTATGGATGTATGTCGTACAGTGTCATGTTATTCCTTTCATGTTCTTACAATAGATTTCTACCTTGGTGTACTTATCCCGTTTTTCTGCCACTGATCATAATGTGAAAAAATATGTTTTAATTTAATGGAATTTTGATGTAATGTGATGTTTCTTCATCGTAGGGTTTGGTTAATTTGTTTTTGGGAGGATCCATTAGTAGGAATAGAAAAATATGAATTCCTCAATCTACAACAATGGGATATTACACTTTGTAGTTATTCATTATGTAGACAGTTTTATGATGTTGACGACGTCTGAATCCATTCCAAATATGGAATACCTTTATACATTTCTTAATATCAAAGATATTTTTTGAAATTTATAGAGATCGTGTTGGGGTTTACCTCACCCAATATGCAACTCATACATGGTGAGAAATAAACCTCACCCTCTGCTTCGACCCACAATCTCTTATCCTGCCTATCTTCCTAATGAGTTTATGTCTTTGTTCATTGTGGCTCACTGGTTCCCCTTCCCAAGGGATAATAATGATTTGTGGTTGCAGTCATCTGGCTATGTATATGGATTTGGACCAGCTCCTATATCTTCTCCTTGTGGCTTAACAACCTTTTCATTTATATGATATGTTACTGGACTACCAACATATTCACCTGCCGCATTTGAGCCACTCAAGAGAAACCTTTTGATCCCTACCTTCTTCAGCTTAAGTCCCAACATAGCCAAAAGTGGATGTTGGGGGTATTCGGACGATGTAAGTGAATTATAAATAATAGAAGATGCCTATCATTGAGTGATTTCCCCTTTATTCTTATATACATATATATTCAAAATTGCAATTTCAATATTGAAAAAAACATTGAAAACCTACATAATCAAGCCTTAAAAATATTAAAGATTATATTACTTACTCCATTATAGGATTCTAACACAGTTTCAAATAAAGTATGCTTTGTGTTTTTTTTCTTCGAATTAATCACACATAGAGCTCTTAATGACGATCTTTTAATGGGTCTTTCAGTAAAGCTTGACTTTTTTCTCGGTTATTTGTGTTTCAATTGAAGAATTGAAGGTAAGGCATATGGTTTTCTTGGAAATATAAAATTGGATGGAAATTATTTATTATTTTTGGCATGCACTGTAATAAATTGAGGTGAAGTATGGACCTAAATTTAAAGGATTTAAAGAGTATTTATTTTGATTTTGCTTAAGGCACCATGACTTTCTCATATTTGGATCCAGATATTTTGAAGTCTGTTTCTACTTTGCCTCATCCGTTTCAAGAAGTTTTCAGTTTCAGGTACAAAGATCGCCACAAGATTCCTAATTCTTTTCTCCAATAGTTACATTACTATTAAATTTCAAATTTCTTACAAAAGACTCTTGCTGAGTGCATGAAGCCTTGAATTTCCACTTGGCATGGAATATCAACATCTACAACACCTAGATCACTCGACTAGTGGCTAAAGGAAAATGATCTAAGTATATCTTATGGATTAGTGCCTTCATACCTCACCCACAAATTGTTCCTAATCTCTTCTTCCCTGTACCTTACTGTAATGCCTGAGGTTGGACCTCGTTGGGGGGATCTTAGCAATTGATAACATATAACTAAAGGAAATCAATGCCATGCAAAATAGAATCACCTGGTGGGTGTAATGTAGTGGAGCAATGGAGAAGCCACCTTCAACAACATAATTAGTATGGGATGACCTAGAAGGATTGCAAAGAGACCAACAAAATTCAATCATATACAAACTCAAATTTCCAATTTTAATTCAAATATTTACTTGATACTACAACTGAGCATTATTTGAAGCTCTTAGTATCTTGAAGAAGGATGAATTCAGAAAGAGACAACGGTAGTATGTTTATTTCACAACATATTTAGCAAATAAATCTTCATTGGCTTTTGATCAACATATATTCGAGTTGTTAAAAGGTGTCAATTGTAATAAATTGTCCATTGAAATCAAGTTTCTTAATATACACATTTAACGTAAGCTCTAAATACTAATAGACGAAGTTAATTTATATAACAAATGTGTCATTTTCTTCTTTCCAATGGGATGCTTCAAATTTTTAACCGCTAATTTTTTAGATCATATGTGTTATTTTTTGGTTTTCCTAATCGGTTATTCGGGGAGCTAACGAGTCCACATCCATTAATATTGTGGTTGCGGCTTTGGGTTAAGATCTGAAAAACTAGCTAATGATGGTAGTCATCTTACTATCCAAGTACAAATTCAAAGAGATGGGGTTGGATATATCTCTAGTTGCCAAGTAGGCGTTGTATGTTCACAACTTGGATGAGTCTATTTGTCGTTGGCTAGAGGGAATGAAGGTCTCAAGAGAAGGAGACAATATGAGTGCATCATGGATCTAATTGTTTATGTTCAATTGGAATCAACTGGTTTGTTTTTGTTTAAGACTTTTCATATAGAGGATTCATTTTTTACATCTAAGAGTTAGGAGAGTGGGAAGTAGGTAGTTTTATTCCTTCTCCCTCCATATATGTTATATTAGCATTGGTAAGTATACAAGGATTTCTTCCAACATCTTCCACCATTGAACAAATTCATGAGTATGATGTTACACATGAGTTATAATAAGTATTGAAATAGTTCTATACCCTTTTTGAACAAATATTTTTTCCCATACTGTAAATAGTATAACAAAGAGATTATCACTTTGTATTGCATAGTTCGAAGCAAGAGAAGGCGTCCACTCGATTTGATATATGAGTGTATGGAGTAGGAGGAGGCAGCCTTGGGCATTGAAGGAACCTTAT
>JASDQU010686705.1:42838-62912 GCA_032191745.1 Picea mariana
CTTGAGGAATTGGTTCACCCAATAAGGCATTATGACACCCCTCCCATATCTAAATTTGGAAAATTGCATAGGGTCGTTGAGTGCTTATTTGATTTGAAATGGTAGATTTGATTCACATGTTTAGATGGATCTTGTATTAAATGTGATTTAATTGGAATGATACATATGGATTGAGACCCTTGTAGGGATAATTTACTTGTCTTTGCAAGACCTTGCTTGGTGGATACTTGTGGAGGAACAAACCTTGTTTGGGCCTTCATGGGGGTGTGAATCCCATAGAGTGAATTCCATACCCCACTTGTTGGGATAGCTTGGATGAGAGATGTTTCCTTTAGATTCATTTAATCATCCATTGGCGATGCCTTGCTAGCCTTCTTATCTCCAACGTTTTCCTTTGGAGGCCATACACTTCTCTTTAGGGCATGGCGTCAACACTTGAAAGGATAGGGTTTGGTGGTGTAAGGTGTTTGATGATGATATGAAATGTTTGTTGAAGGAAGACCCTATCACATTGAAATTTGTCCTTGGGATTCCCAATTAATTTCTCAACAATCTCAATGTTTGGTTCTTCATGCCCCTATGTCACCTCATAAGGGAGTGACATCATAATTTTAGGGTTTTCATCAATGCAATTTTTTTAATTTGGTAAAAAATATTTTTTATGAAGAAACAATTGTGAGGTTGGCCTCTTCAAATTATGAATGTGGAAAAACTATTTTAGGTGACCTCATATAAATAGAGGTCACCTCACGTTTTATTTTGACATAACTAACTTGAGGATTACATACCTCTTGGCTGAAATTTTCTCCCTACTTAGGAAAATCAATATATGTCTCTCTTATGCTATTGTGGATGCTTATTACTTGGCTATTGGAAGGAAATATGATGATTTCTCTTGGATTGATTGTTCTTTATATTGAGGTGGAATATTCTTGGTAGATAAGGGTTTTACTTGCTATGTCTTGGAATTGGTAAGGAATGACCCAGGTGGATATTGGTGGCCACCCACCTGTTACAACTGGCTCCTCTTGTCAATTTTTAGTTCAACATGTTCTTATGTACTTATTTGTAATTGTGGGTTCTACACTTCCAGGTCTGTCTGAATCCCTACACATCTTTCAAGTGGATACTAGTGGCCTCCCACCTAGTCAAACTGGATTATTTTGTATGTTTTCATGTCAACACATCTTGTTGTACTTACAGGGATGTTTTGGGGCCCTAAAATGTGTTATTTTGGCATGCCACAGTCAAAATATAGATGAAGGAAGAGTTTTATGGAATAATAAATATTTCTCTAAAATGCCTTTCCAACGGGCTGTCACATTCCTAAAACGAAGATCGTATGCGAAAGTTACGACCCCGGGAAGTTAATGTGCTAACTTACCCAAACGGGGCCCACATGACTTTTGGAATTTCATATACTAGGGTTGGGTTGTTGGATGTATAGGGTTTTAGAATTAGTGTTTAACATAAAACTTCCTTCAGAGCCTCATTGTAGTGATCTTCTTGCGAATGAGCATAGTCGTCACATCTCTTCTTAGAGATAAAGCTACCACCATTCTAGTGAGTCTTGCACTCTATATTTTTATAGTATCTTACAATTATTTCATTGATATAAATAAAGTATTGTTGTATTTCTCTATTTATAGCAATTTTCATGACTGTCTCATTGTAATATCTATGCTTTCATTTCGTTCCAAAAATAATCTAGATCAGTGGTATCAGAGCAGGCTTCTCTTGATCATTTTTCAGCGCATGTCCCTGACGTGGTCCGAGTATAGCTAGTTGGGTCTCGAGCTTGTCTCTCTTGAGGAAAATCACTGTCAAATGCCCAAGAAATCCTCTATGGCGGAAAAAAAGAAAAATGGCAGAGTAGAATATTATATTAACATGTTGCTTGTGTTAGAAATACAGGATCGTGGAGCAATAAAATAAAAAAAAATGAGGAAATAAAACACAAAAGATACACAATACAATAGAGACACATATATACATGGTTCATCCAGTCTAGGCTATGTCCACCAGATAAATTTCCAAATCCTTCATTTATTATTATCCAACAAATGAAGGGATACAACTACAACACACCCATTGTAACTTCCTCTTCTTTCTCTCACAATATCCTCACTCATAATACAATATTCACCATGATACATAGCTGCAATATATTTCCCTCATAAAATAGGGTTTCCTTATAGGGAAAAAAACCCTAACGTAGCTTCTACCATCATATCTACGACCTTATAATGAACGGTCCAGATTTAAATTTTACAATGAAATTACAATATACATTTACAAAGCAATTTTTTCCTCTGGGGGCCTGCTTTCCCTCAGACCCCACAGAGGGGGTAACCCCCCTCCGCACTCCCCCATGTGGAAGAGTGTACATTCTACTTGGGTATAAGTTCTTCATGGGGTATAAACATGGCTAAAGACAAAGACCTTTGAATCAGGAAGATAATTAGGCTCCACAACAAAAAAATCTCCCACTTGGAGACTGATCTCAACAGCTCCATCAATGTTTTATATGTTGGAGTATGATCCTTCTTGGACCTGCAAAATTTCTCATCTTCACATTCATGCTTGAAGACCAACTGAAACTGAAAAGGAACTTAGTTTCTCCCTGGTTACTCCCTTTGTTAACATGTCTGTAGGATTCTGGATAGTGTGTATCTTTTCCAAATTCAAATGTCCATCTTCCAAGATGGATCATATGAAATGGTACCTGAGCTGTATATTCTTAGTCTTATAATGGAAGGCTGAGTTCTTTGCAAGATGAATGGCACTATCACTTTCACATTACAACCTACTATTCTCCTTCTTATTTCCCAATTCCTCCATAAACCTCTATAACCAAATCATTTCTTTACTAGCCTCTGTATCAGCAACATACTCTTCCTTTGTTGTTGAAAGTGAAACAACCTTTTGCAGTTTTAAAATCAAACTTATTGTTGTTCCACCTATAATAAAACATACCCTGTGGTCCTCTTCCTACTATGTTTATCACCTGCCATATATGAATCAGCATATCCCTGTAGAACAGTGTGTGAACCTCCAAAACATAATGCATGAGTAGTAGTACCTCTCAAATACCTGAGAATCGACTTTACTTCCTCCCAATTTTATTTACCTGGATTGTTGATATACCTGCTCACAACTCCCACTGCATGTGCAATATCTGGTCTTGTGCAAACCATCACATACATCAAGATGCCAACTGTTGATGAATAAAGGATCCTAGACATGTATTCTATCTCATCCTATGTCTTGGGACACATTTCCTTGGTTAATTTGAAATGGATTGCCAAAGGTGTACTAACTAGTTTTTTATTCTGCATTCTAAACCTCTCCAACACCTTCTCTATGTACTCACCTTGAGACAATGTCAATTTGCATTTTTTCCTATTTATTGTTATTCTCATACCAAGGATTTTGTTTGTAGCACCCAAAAAATTCATCACAAACGAATTAGCTAATTTATTCTTGAGAACATTTATATCCTGCATATTAGACCCTACAACAACAATGCCATCTACATACAATAGCAAGATAATATAGCTTCCATTTTCTAGCCTTTTAAAATAAACACAGTGATCATAATGAAATCTTATATCACCTTGTTTTGTCATAAACCTGTCAAACTTCAAGTACCACTTCCTTGGAGCTTGCTTTAGGCCATACAATCTCTTCTTCAACCTACACACCAAATTCTCCTTCCCTTTGACCTCATACCCCTGTGGCTGCTACATATAAATCTCTTCCTCCAAATCCCCATGGACAAAAGATGGTTTTACATTTAATTGTTCAAGATGAAAAAATTCTACTACCAAAAGACTTAAAATTTTCCTAATTGAAGTCATTTTAACAACAGGAGAAAATATTTCATCAAAATCTATACCTTTCTTTTGTGAAAACCCCTTTACAACAAGTCTAGCCTTGTACCACTTTTTTCCTCCATCTTATGCCTTCAACTTGTAAACCCATTTATTCTGCAATACTCTTTTTCCTTCAAGCAACTAAACCAAGTCCCAAGTCTGGTTATTTACCAAGGAATCCATTTCCTATTTCATTCCTTGCTCCCACTTATTTTTGGTGTCTACCTGCATTGCCTCTTCGTAACATTTTGGTTCACCAAAATCAGTCAACAATAAATAATACAATGAAGGATAATATCATTCAGGGGGAATACTTAACCTAGTATATCTTCTAACAACACTTGCAGGAGTTTGAGGTGCGTGTTGATCATGTTGTTGTACATTATGATTTTCTAGTACCTTTGGAATTTCTTTTTCAATGATCTCATAAAGCACCATGTTTTCTAGTTTTTCTTTTTCCTGTTTCTTTCCCTACAACCAATCTTTGTACATGACCTTCTCATTGAATATGACATCTCTACTCCTAATGATTTTTTTTATTTTCATAATCCCATAAGCAATAACGAAAATCATTAAGACCGTAGTCAATAAAGGTACACTTCTTGGATGTTTCCCCAAGCTTTGTTCTATTTTCTTTATCAATATGGACAAATGATTCACAACCAAAAGTATTCAAATAAGAATAGTTTACCTTTTTACCTATCCATGCCTCCTTTGGAATTATACCATCCAAAGAGATTGAAGTTCATTTGTTTATTAAGTAAACAACAATATCTACAACATATTCCCAGAACTGTAAGGGAAAACCAACTTGCAATCTCATACTCCTTGCACAATCCATGATTGTCTTGTCCATCCTTTCTGACAAACAATTTTCTTGTCATGTTCTTGGAACTGTATTCTCTCTATGAATCCCATGGTATGAATAATAATCATCAAACTCCTTGCTACAATATTACCCTCCATTGTTTGATCTGAGACACTTCAACCTTTTTCCTATCTCATTCTCAACCAAATATTTCTATTTCTTAAAAGTATCAAAAACATCATATTTTTGTCGAATGCAATAAACCCAAGTTTTTCTAGTTGCATCATCAATAAAAGTAACATAATAATGAGAGCCACCAAGATATGATACCTGAGGTGGTCCCCATACATCTATATGCACAAGCTCTAATCTTTCAGTCTTCTTTTCTTTTCCGACTCTGAGAGATCTGACTCTCTTTTGTTTTCCATAAACACAATGCCCACAAAAATCCAAATCAATTTGTTTAAGATCTGGAAACAAATTTATTTTTTGAAGTATCTACATCCCCTTCTCACTCATGTGTCCAAGCCTATGATTCCATAGTTTTGTATCTACTCGTGTAGAAGCTAAAGAGATAAAAGAGTAAATATTATCAGTACATAAATACAATGTACCTAGCTTCTCTCCTTTTTCTATCACCAATGATACTTTGGTGACCTTCCACACCTTATCTGTAAATATGGATATACAACCTTCACTTGCCAACTACCCTTTTGAGATTAGATTTTTCCTTAGATCTGGAACATGACTTAACTCTTTCAACAACCATTTGTTTCCATTGCTTTGCTTTATTATTACCTTTCCCATTCCAACAATTTTGCATGGTGCATCATCACCCAAATGAACCTGTCCAAAATCACCTTGAACATAATCTAGAAAATGTTTCCTATGGGGTGTGGCATGAAATAAAGCCCCTGAATCTACTACCCAAGACTTAGAAATATTATCTATAGAAAGAATCAAAGCATCTTGTAACACATCACTTGTTACATTTGCTTCCTAATTTTTCTCCTGTTGTCCATTTCTTTGTTTCTTTGGAGCTCTGCATTATTTCTTCAGATGTCCTTTCTTCCCACAATTCCATCACTCTATATTTCCAAATTTGGATTTGGATAGGCCCTTTCTAGAATTATCGTAGTTCCATGAGCCCTTTCTTCTATCCTTTTTTCTCCCCCTATTCTCCATGTTTAACACATTACTTGATGTCTCACCTGTGCTTTTTCGTCGCATTTCCTCACTAAGGATAACACCAACAATATCATCAAATTTTAAAGTATTTGAACCAGAGAGATAGTTACTTACATCCATGACCAAGCCATTCTAGCTTTCTTTCAATGAGCACAACATTAGAAGAGCCCTGACCTCATTATCAAAGTCCACTTTCTTAGAACTTAGTTGATTAGTAACCATATTAAATTCATTTAAATGATCTGCAACAGACCCACCTTCTCACATCTTCATATTAAATAATTTCTTCATTAGAAATACCTTATTGGATGCCAAGGGTTTTTCATACAGTTTAGCCAATGTGTTCATCATGTCCTTTGTTGTATTTTCTTTCAAAATATTGAAATCCACTGACATTGCCAGACTCAACCGTATCGTTCCTAGTTCCTTTCTGTCAAGAACCCCCCATTATTCGTCCTTCATGGTCATAGGATTCTTTTATGTTCCACCTAATGGTAGGAATGTATCCTTCTGATATAAATAATACTCCATCTACATCTTCCATAACTAGTAGTTTTGGCTATTAAATTTCTTGACCCTAAACTTTCCAGCTTCCACCATTTCTCCCACTCGAACTAGGAACCCTCTTTTCCTACGATTTACCTTTCACTATGATACCAGTTGTTAGAAAAATGGGATCGTGGATAAATAAGATAAAACAAATGTGGAAATAAAACACAAAATATACACAGTACAATAGAGACACAAATATATGTGGTTCACCTAGTGTGGGCTACGTCCACCCGTGAAATTGACAGGTACTTCATTTATTATTATCCAACAAATGAAGGGATACAACCTACAACACACCCATTGTAACTTCCTCTTCTTTCTCTCACAGTCTCCTCACTCATAATACAATATTCACCATGATACATAGACACAATACATTTCCCTCATAAAAGAGGGTTTCCTTCTAAGGAAAAAAACACTATCATAACTTCTACCTCGAGATCTACGACCTTATAATGAACAGTCCATATTTACAATGAAATTAAAATATACATTTATAGTAAAAAAATTCCTTCAGAGGCTTCCCCCCTGAACCCCCACCGGGGGCCTTCTTGCCCTCGGACCCCACAGAGGGGGTAACCCCCCTCTACACTCCCCTGCATGGAAAAGTGTACATTCTTCTGGGGTGTAAAGACTTCATGGGGTATAAAAATAGGTGAAAACAAAGAACTTTGAATAAGGAAGATAATCAGGCTCAACAACCAACAACTTGAGAAAGCTCTCGCACGACAAAGGGACGAAATGATGGAGAATTTTTCACACATCCGTCAATGCCTGCTGATAGCAGCAGGAACATATTCATCAAGCGACTATTTTGGAGGAACCTCTCCATTCAAGGTACAAGTAATTTTGATATTCCCATATTTGAAGGTTAGATAGATGTGGATGCCCTAGAAAAATGGTTAAATCTATTAGAACGTTATTTCTTTGTTTAAAATTTTTCCAATAGGGAAAATGTCACCTTCGCACTCCTCAAGGCTCTCCCCCATGTCAAAAATTGGTGGGAAACTTACTGGGAGAAAAGTTTTGCAGAGGAATCTAGAATATATGGGGTTGAACCCACTTGGGATTTTTTTGTGGATATGATCAAAGAACAGTACTATCCTGTTGATAACTATGAATACCAATACAATAGATGGACCAAACTACAACAAGAGAAGAGCCAAACAGTGCTAGAGTTCACAAATTATTTCCATACCTTGCGCACCAAGCTGGGTATCAAAGACTTCGAGCGACATTTGGTTATGAAATACTATAGGGATCTGCATAAGTACATCCAAACTGAAATGTATTTTCTAAACATATCATCATTAGGATATTCCTATCGATACTCTCTCAAAATCGAGAAGAAATTTAGGCACCAGAACAAATGGGAATTTGGGTCAGCAAATCTGCAACAACCAAAGCATGGTAAGGAAGGCCCTAACCTATAGCCTCCAAACAACCAATCAAATACACAGGAAAAGAAGGGTAAAGGAAATATGAAGAATTACACTGGGAAGTGGTATGACTTCCACAAAATCCCTTGGCACAACACTGATGAATGTCACTCAAAACAGTCATTGGTGGCTAAGGTAAAAGACATGGAGCCAAACCCTGATTGAAAATATGATCTAGAAAATATTGAAAGCAGACAGATCATCCATGCAGACCCCACTGCTACTGTCACAACCACAATAATTCAACCAGAAGAATCAATAGATCTTGAAGAGGGGGAGTACCTCTGCCATTCACAGATGTGGGTGAAGGGGAACCCGTTGCATTTAATTGTTGATAACGGTAGACATAAGAACCTCATCTTAACTAAGGTATTCAAATAGTTGGGGTTGTCAACAACACCACACCCACAACCATACAACATCGGGTGGATTCACCAAGGACGATATCTTTGTGTCAGCGAGCAGTGTCTCCTATCCTATGGCATCCATCCCTTTAAGGATAAGGCATTGTGTGATGTTTCCCCTCTTAATGTCTGTGATTTTTTTTTGGGCTAACCATATATGTGGAGACGCCATGATGTCTATGAGTCTAGATCCTGTAGTTTCATTATTACTCTGGTAGGTCATCTCTATAGGATACTAGAGGTAGTTTTGACTACGTCTCCACAAAAACAGTATCGCAAGGTAATCTCTCATACTCCAAAATTCATCCTCTTCACAGTATGTTCAAAGGATGCACAGAAGACCGTTACAACCACTACAGCCTCAATACCTTTTATCCAAAAAAAACAGATCGTCAAAGAGAAAGAAGATATTGTTTCTATACCTACAATGGTGGATACACAAAGCCCCATCAAATCTAGAGACAACATGTTGGTGGAGCATATTCAACCCCGCCAACAACCGGTTTGTGATAGTCTTCCACAGACCAAGCAACACAACTTCTCCAACAAAGCACGTAGCTCACCAAGATTCATATCCAAAAGTTTCTTTCCCCTATTCCCTGGAAACTCATTGCAATGGAGACCATTTCTTCCTAAGGGGGGAGGATTGATCTAGGTGGATATTGGTGTCCACCCACCTGTTCCAACTACCTCCTCTTGTTAGTTTTTAGCTCAACAAATTATTATGTACTTCTTTGTAATTGTGGGTTCTACAATTCTTGGGCTGCTTGAAGCCCTACACATCTTCCAAGTGGATACTGGTTGCCTCACACCTAATCAAACTGGCTTATTTTGTATGTTTTCATGTCAGCACATCTTGTTTTACTTCCAAGGTCATTTTGGGGCCCTAAATAGTGTTATTTTGTGTGCCATAGTCAAACTATAGATAGAGTCAGAGTTTGATGGCATAATGTATAGTTCTCTAAAATACCTTTCCAACGGGCTATCACATGCCTAAAACAGAGATCATATGAAAAAGTTATGACCCTGGGAAGTTAATGTACTAACTTACCCAAACGGGGCCCACATGACTTTTGGCATTTCATCTCCTAGGGTTAGGTTTTTGGATGTCTAGGGTTTTGGCATTCCTATTTAACATAAAAAGGCCATTAAAGCCTCATTGTAATAATCTTATTGCGAATGAGCATAGTCGTCACATCTCTTCTCAGAGATAACGATGTCACCATTCTAGCAAGTCTTGCACTCTGTATTTTTACAGTCTCTTACAATTCTTTCATTTATAGAAATCAAGTATTGTTGTATTTCTCTATTTCTGGCAATTTTCATGAGTGTCTCATTGTAATATCTATGCTTTCATTTCATTTCGAAAATAATCCAGATCAAGGAATTTTCTACATATTTTTGTTTTTTCTTCTTATTTCAAGGTTATTTTGATATAAACCCTTGGATGAGTATAAGGGCATACACCCTCCACCAATATCTATCATTTTATAATTGAAAATAGATATTTGAAAAGTTTATAGGAGTAAAAGGGATTACACCCTCCTAGATTTACCTTGCTAGGTTTTGTTTACTCTAGGGAGTAAAAGGGCTTACACCCCTAGAGAATTAACAAACCATAGATCTTAAACAAGTTAATTCATCAACCCAATTGAAAAGGCACTAATCTATATGCACTTTGATTTAAGATATAAAATAGTTTCATTGGTATATGTAAAAAATTGAGGTATTTCATTTGTTCAAATGAGAATCTATTTCACACTCTATAAGTTTTATGATGCCCTATGGGCATCTTTCTTAGCCAAGTATTTCTCTTTTATATTACAAATTAATTCTTCATCCATTAGGGCTGCAACAAACTCATCTAAACTCTTTCATTTCTCACTATTCTACCATTGAAATTTGCTTGCAAGCTGTCATAATTAATCTACTTGTCATTGGCTATATTTTGGGTGGATTGTTTGATGATTTTAGTGGTTGGATTTTTCTGATGTAGAAATTGTTTTCTACATTAGATTTGTTTTCATAATAACTTGATTATACAACTTAATAAACAACCCTTGATACCGTCAAAGTCTTTTTCTAACCATTGGAAGTTTGACTAGTTATCACTAGTTTTATTTCTGATATCTTGTACAAGATTTTGGATTGTTGAATTTGCAACTATTGTTATCATTTGTTGTTGATATATGTATTTCCATACTACTGCAATTTTATACATCAAGGTTTCTTTATTTTTTCCCTTTTTTTTAAGGCTTGTATATCTATCATTTGTCTTTTTCTAGGAAGGAAAAACATTGTTTTGTAGGTACAAAACTCTTGGTAATCATTCTCCATCAACAAGACTCATTCTAAAGCCTTACTCATCCAATTCGGATCTATAGGAGTGTTCGTTGGTTATTCTCACACTTTCCATATAAATCCCCATGGGATCACCAAGTTTCTCCCCTTGTGGTGATCTTATCATCACTAAAGCGGGGGGAGTGTCTATATGAGGTGACAATGGGTAGGTACTCCCATAGTTGTCTCACCTTTGTGACTTGAATTGGGATTTTCCCTAGCTACAATCTATGTGATAACAATCCCATTCTTATAAATTCATAGGTTCATATCATCCTTCCAAGTTGGTTATGGTTACAAATTCTATCATTTAATATCATCATTAAAAAAAGTGCAGGTTCATCATTTTCTCTTCCTCTATAAAGTAACTTCTTGGTATTCTTAATAGGTTAGATATATATTGCTAACATTGGGAATCAAAACTTTCCCTATCTCTCTAGACTTATACTTCCATCTTGTCAATCCAATAATAGGTTAATGATCCATCGAGGTGTAGTTTCATACTATATTTAAGGCATATACACATCGCTTCCAATTTTGACTTCACTTAATCTGTATTTTCAGTGAATTGTACTACTATTCTCTTGATTTGATCATCAATATTTACCCACATCTTGCTTGAATAGCTAGCGTCTTGTTTGAACATCTCCATGATAAAATTTTATTAAGCCTCTAGAGGATACTCGTTGTATAGATGAATTTTTTAATGACATAATGTTTTTGAAAGGAAACTTTGTGATGTCTAATGTTTTTTTAGTCGTAGTCTAAACATTCTACAATTTGGCTCTTTTCTGGGGATTTTTTCTATTTAATTTTTTCTGAAATCCAATGACAATTTGTTGGATTTGCATATTTGAGTGACTATGTTTGTATAATCCGAGTTTCCCAGGGTTTTGTTACCATGATGAATCCATTTATGCATTCAAAAATGCAATTTAAAAAACATAAATTTGTGATTTCATCCAGATTTATATCACCAGATTCTAGTGAAAAGGGACAAAATGTAGAACGTTTGAACAATGTCATTTTCTTATATAATGTATATTCATCATTAGTTTTGATAAGTGTGTCCCAAATTAGATTTCAAAATTCATAATGCATTTTTGGATTTATAGCTGGAAGAAGATATGCCATATTTTTGCTCACAAAATTGTTTATATTCTCATATCTACAGCGCATAGACAAACTCTGCGCAATGTAGTTACAAATATTGTGTAGTGAAATTTTTCATCTTTTAACTCTCAGGATTTACCGCACATATCACATACTACATGATTTATTGTGCATTGTGATGATGACACTCAATGAAATGATTTCTTAATAAAGAATCAAGACTGTGCTATTCTTATCATATGAACTCACAAACACAACAGAACTAGAAAGAACAAAACACACAAAATACTTGATATATATTAAGAACTTGGGCATTGTTCATTAGTAAAAAATACAAGACTATGTCGAGCTTCTACTCCAACAACATCTGAACAACTTCTACAAACTTGTAAAAACATAGATCTTGTGCTCTCAGACTTCTTGACTCCTTACAGATGTTGTTGCTTTCTATTGACTCTATTCTCTCTGTATGTGTGTATCGACTACCTACAAACTCAGACATATATAAAGACTAATATCGAGACTTCTTGTAGAAATAAAATTGACTCAAACATTTAAGATGACAATAAATTTTTACTGACTCTCATTTGCATAACAAAGCTTGAGAAAGATAAAGATTGGCTCATTAAATAAACTCCTGCTAACACTCTTGTTTGACGTGTTTGAAAGACTAAGAGACTATATTTTATGTGACAGAAAGTGTCTACATAAGCCTAAAGTTCACGACTTGTAATTAATATTTCCAACACTCTCCCTTAATTATAAGTAGGTGAGTTTACAAGATACAAAAATTTTCATAAAAATTGAATTAACATGAACTGTCAAACTTTTGGGACTGCGTCGATTCCTACAAAATTGTGTAGTTTCTAAAATGCATCCCTTGCTAAAGATTTTGTGAAAATATCTGCGAATTGTTCTTTAGACCTACAAAATTCTAACCAAATTTATTTGTTATTCACTAATTCTCTAATGAAATGATACATTGTATCAATATGCTTGGTTTTCTTATGAAACGCATGATTCCTTCAAAACATGATGGTGGAGATGTTGTCACAAAATATTGTAGTTGGTTCTTGTTGTTCCTGCAACAAATATTTTAACATTCTTCTCATCAAAAATGCTTGACACATTGCACTTGTAGTTGCAACATACTCAACTCCGGCTGAAAGAAGAGTCACAATGCACTGCTTCCTTAATTTCAATGACCCTATACCTGTTCCAAAATGAAATGTGTGCCCAAAGGTACTTTTATCTTTGTGAAAACAAAGAAAATATTGAAAATGAGTTTTTTTTGTCAACATTAGATATGTCGCACAAAATTCTCGTCTTTCTTGGTAACAATATCTCTAATGTTGGATCTGGAGATGTAGAAATACTTGGACTGCTTGTTGGAGTTTGTTGCACTCTAGGTGTGGAATCTACGCCTGCATATCTCACTGGAGTAGTTTGAGCCGGGATTTGTGTCATAGTTCTAGGTGTAGAAGGAACTAGACATTGAATTATACAATATGGTGTTTGAACCACTTCTTCTTCTATGTCATCGTGCCCCATAGCATCAATAGTTCTGACTATCCTTTCTATGCTTCCATCCCATGCTTCATTCTCCACAAATTGAACATTGCAACTCATTATGAATTTCCTTGCAATATGATCATACCATTTGTATGCTTTTTTATCTTCATATTATCCAACAAATATACATTTATTTATGTTGTTCCTGAAATTTACTCTAAGCTCATAGAATAATGTCAGGTATCCAAAATTTAAGAGAATTGTTTTATAGTGTTTTTCTACCTTCAATTTTTTAAATAAAACTTCAAATGAGTTTAATCATTAGAAAATACAGAGGCAATATTTCTTTCATTGAGTATTTTATAGATATTGAATATATGGAAAGTAGAATCAATTAACAAAAACTGTAAAAGTAAGGTATCCAACACTGATAAACCTTACCTTATTCGTAGTAGAATAATTATGTCGAATGAATCTTTTAAAGACAAATTTAAATGAGGATATTCACACAGATACATGTCTTGTTTTACTCATAGTGTAAACAGGGGAAAATTTGTAGTTGAACAAAATTTCGATTATATGTACCACAATAGATGTGTTACTGAGTTTTCGGGGTCTATCTCATAGAGGTGGTGCCATTCAAATGTCTCATGGCCGCAAGAGTTTCGCACCGTGCTGAGTGCCGCAACTGGAAGTCAGCTGAGGAAATCAACAACTCAGTTGGTACTTCCTATTTTATAATTGATGTTGAGGTGGAACTGATGTAAGTATGAGGACAACTTCTGATGGTGGCCATTCTGCAATTTGTCTTGGGTCTGCATGAACTGTAGTGGCTTGTTCTCAGTGTGAATGACTATTTGCTTCCCCAAAATGTAATGTCTCCACTGGCGGTAGGCTTGCACAATGGAGTACATTTATTTGTCGTAAGTAGGGTACTTATAGAAATCATCTGATAGTGTCTCACTATGATGCGCCACAAGGTGGTCGTGTTGAGTGAGAACGACACCCACAACATAGTCTAAAGCATCTATTTCGATCTCAAAGGGATGTTGCAGGTCTGGTAATGAAAGTACTAGGGATGAGCACAAACTCTGATTCAAGTCATCGAAGGCTTGTTTTTTTGATAGGCCCCACACAAATGTTTCCTTACCTCCACCCCTGGTTACTTGGCAAAGGGCCCATGCGATATGATAGAATCCCAACATGAACCTACGATAGAAATTGGGGATGCCCAAGAATCTCTAAAACTCAGTGAATTTGGTTAGGACATGCCAGTAACAAATGACCTAAATCTTGGCTAGATCCACATGCACACCATTCTGATCAATGATGTAGCCTAAGTAATGGACCTTGTCCATCCCGAAGGAGAAATTTTCCAAGTTGTCATATAGTTTGTGCTACCGCAGAGTGTGCAGAATCCATTGAATATGCTACAAGTGTTTTGCCCAAGTCTTGTTGTAGATGAGGATTTCATCCAAATACACCACTACAAATTTACTAGTGAAAGGTCACAAGATATCTTCCATCTATTGGTTCTATTGGGACCTGATGGTAGCCAGACATCAGATCAATCTTACTGAAGTATTTGGCCCCCATGAGTTGATCAAGGAGGTCGTTGATTTTGGGAATTGGGTACCGGTTCCGGACAATGATTTTATTCAAGGCCCGGTAATCAATGTAGAGTTTTGAGGTCCCATCTTTCTCCTACACTAGTACGATTGGGCTCCCACAAGGCAATGAGATGGGATGGAATTGCCCATTGTGGAGCAGTTTTTGGATCTGCCTCTTGATATGATCGTTTTCTAACAGAGAGCAGCAGTATACTGACCCATTGGATAGCGATGCACCTGGGGTCATATCGATGGGATGCTTGACTTGAAAGTGAAGAGATACCCTGGTATGAGAGGAGAAGATATCTGAGTATTCTTACATTCCCTTATCCCCTTTTTTCTGTTGTGTGGAGAGATTGACTGCGGAGAGCCTGGATGTTGTTGTGATTTTTCTCTGACTCTGAGAGTGAATCACGAAGAAGAGAAATTTCCTAGTTTGAGAGATGACCTTCCTACATTGCTTGGAAGATATCAAGGAAATAACACTAGGATGGATTAGCTCAGTTATCCTGTACAATTTTCTATTCAAAGTAATAATAACACTACGAGACCTAGACTCATATACAACATGATGTTTCCATAAATAAGGTTGGACCAAAAGAACATTACAAACTTCGAGAGGAGAAACATAGAATAATACCTCGTCTTTGAAGGGATTTATGCCTGTTGACGAGCGTTTATGACACATCGTCAAAGGGGAGGGAAGATCTGGTTCGGGTTGTCTATTTAACCCAAGTTGTTTGGTATAATCTACCCTGACAGGTTTTATGGCTCCATTAGCCAATTAAGATCCTAAAACAACTAAACGATGTGGACTAACTTAAGATACAACTCTAACAATCAACACTTTAATTACAAATTCTTAACTAAAAGTGTTTATGTACAATAGCTATATACAATTTACAAGGTTTAAGCAAAGCCTTGTGAAAATAATTTTTTTAAGATAATGGATCTAAACAAAGATGAAGAATATAAACAAAATTATTCGAATACTCTAAATACCAAACTAATAAACAATGGATAAATAATATTGTTAATGATATGGAAAAAATAAACAAAGTATTTGACATTTAGATTATGCAATCACTATTCATTCACAAATTAACAAATTAAATAAATAATACACTAACTAACCTCTCGTTGATCAACAATGCTAAGCTAAATTCATCTCTCTGTATTTGTATGAGCTCCTCTTAACCTGTGTCAAATGTAAACCTATGACAAAGCCAAGAATAATACTTCTTGAAGAAACTGAAAGAAGTCTTTTATATTCTGGAACAAGTTTATGATGACAGAAAGACAAACGATTATGTATCACGTGACTTTAGAATGTCCAAATAACTAAAAATGAAAGAAATTCCAATCCTCAGTAAATGGTGTTACCATCTATCTAGTATCATATGTAAACTCAAAATACTTGAATATATGATCAACCACAGATATTAAAGGAACCAAAATATAATGAACCATACAAATGAAAACATAGCATGAAAAATTATATGCATAACAACCTAAATCTAGTTTAATACAAATAAAGTTTCATATTCTGAAATTATATGAGAAACAATATTAACATTGGACAATCTGCGAAAGGAAAAAATCCAAAGAGTAAATTGTATCCCATATAGTTTCAGTATAATAATTTCATAATAAGGTCCAAAATGAATTTTTGGGATAATAGACTCTTAAAGATTGAAAAAAATTAACATATAAATGATAGTAATTAACCATGTATTAATAAAACAGACTAAAGCTAATTTAAATCAATGCATAATCAATTACTCAAAGAATATGAAGATATTATAATGAAAACATAACCATTTTACTCATAGGACAAAATCCATTAAGCAACCTGGAATTTCATATTCTTCTTTGAAAATACCGGTCCATTCTCCCAAAGATTCCAACCATCTGTTACTCCATTTGAAAAGATAAAGTTTACAAAAGAAATAATATACAAAAAATAAAGGATAAAAATCCTCCTCTCAATTTCTTCCATCCCTTTAGCTCTGAACTTTCTCATATATTTATACAATGAATGAACCAGGGGTGATTTGAAGAACCCCCCCTAAATTTATATGTATAATAATTGGGTGAATCCCCATGATACATAGGAAACATTGAAGGCTATTTTATCAATAATAGAATATGTATATATAATTTTTTAGTGAATATTTTACTCAGTTATATAATCTTGTAAAATCTTGGCGAATCTTTCACTAAGTTATAAAATCTTGTAAAATATTGGCGAATATTTCACTTAATTGTAAAACCTTGTAAAGTCTTGGTTAATTTTTCGATAAAGTATAAAACCATATATAATAATAGGAAAATGTATCCATTAAACTATAATATACTCATTTTACATATCTGGAAAAAGAAACATAATTTGTCCATCCTCTAGACAACGCTACAAGCATCAGGGGTTGTGTTTGTCAAGGTTCTCATTGTACACTATTTGTATATCCCTCTACAGTTTTGATGATATTTCACAATAAAGTTCATATGTGTTGATACTAATCACCACTTATGTCAAGCTCAAGAGATATTAATATTTTCTCCATCACTTCTATTATGGATTATTTATTATTGATTCATCGATTATGAAAGGACCCATTATACAAGTTCATCAAAGGATGTTCCTAAATAGGCACACACATAATTTTATCCATCAATAACTCCAAAAGTATAAGAATATTGACAAGTCACATTCCATGCATGACTTTCTCTCTAATTATCCATTTGTACCCAAAAAGGACCCCTTTCCAAGGAAGAGAGGTCACTTTTATCCCTTATATTTTTATCGGATCATAAAAAAGTTAAGGGACACATAAATTTGTAATAAATGTTGGGCATAGATTAGGCCTTAGAAAAAAAGATAGATTAAAGGTATAACATGCAATATCTGTCACTTGGATCCTAGTAAATACTCACTCCCAAAATTGAGTTGTAGAAAAATAATGAAGATATAAATATTCATGAATTATATAGAAAGTTATTTTTTCCATGTGATACAAGCACCAATAAACATACCTCTTTCTCAGTTACATGAAACTCTCCATAATATGTGCATTATTAGAAGAAACTATGTAATGATTTTTTTCAAGATTTTTCTTCAACTTTGACTTCATGAATGATAGAGCGATAAACATTCTCTCATCCTCCATTTTATATATGTAATGTTATTTTAGTCTTGGCATCAAATGTATAATTTCATAGAGGAATATCGGTCTCATGCTAATAGGTGTCCTATGATGAACGCATAGGAACCTAGTGCAAAGACCATTTTTTTCTTCCCATAGCTAAGTAAAGCTCATTTCCATTTCTAAATAACCAATAAGTATTTTTGAATAACATATACAATAAACATAGTAGATAATAAAAGGTGAATATGATTAAGTCATTCCACAAAGTAAAAGGAAATAAAAATATATTTCCATGAACCATAAAATATAGCTTATGCAGTAGCAACACCAATAATAGCCAACCCATCAAATATAACAACATTGTAGGAAGCACCATCCACAAATATTACAGGCTTCACTAGAATTTGATTTGTGAGAGGATCAAAAGGGTATTCTTGTGTAGTAATGTATGTTTCATGTCTCTACAAAAATCAACACATTGCATCAAATTTCTTAGTAGCTATAAATTTGACAATACAAACTCACACCTTAGCATAGTACAGTCAACCAAAATTGCATTATCAAGCAATGAATACTAAAAGAAGCACAATAATGGACAATAAAAAGATGCTTAAAATAATATAATAAAATAAGTCGAACAAGATACAAATATAGAATATAGTTGCACAAAATCAATTCCAGTCCTTGAAGATGTCCATTGGCCTCTGTTATAGAGGTTGAGATAGGTTGTTGCCATGCAAATTGAACCAGGTTCAAACCCTAATGTGCATCAAGCCCTAAAACAATATGTTCTTTGGCTTAGATTGACAGATCTTTGTTTTGAAGTAGGACTGTGATAATGGGTAGGTGGGATTCATAGGTCCCCGTAAGTTGGAAAGAGTGTTTACCCAAACTAAAAAAATCAAATTCCATGCCTTTCATATTGTATATATCTACTTAAAGGACCCAATTTGAAACCAGAGATGGTCACTTATGAATCCTATGTAATGCTCTCAGATGGACTTACCAAAAGCAAATATACTATTGAAACTAGTTTTCAATAACCCTACCTGACATCTCTTAGAATCCTAGCACAGGTCCCTAAATACATGGTAGTAATATCTACATTCTACAACATGTATTATCTTGAAATGACCATGCCCATCAATATTAAGAGAAAATGCATGCATATATCCTTGTAAGATCTCCTTATATAATACAAAGTGAATGCCTACTAAATAATGCCATTCATATTAATATTGGAGGATACTTTCAATATCTAAGGATGAAATTTGAAAATCCACCCGACCTGAAAATGATGAATAAAAACAATCATTATAGATGATTCCTACTGGTACTGGTTGGAGGACAACCCCAAACAACAATGATGACCCACAACCTGATGTTCAAATGCTCCATTTTGCAACTTGATGGTTTTTGTGAAAGAACTTCAAGTGGAAGAAATTCCTAGCCTCGTCTAACTTGCCTCCCTTACTAAAACAATCAATAAGCGCATTATAAATGACAACATTAGAGGATATATTTGTGTTTCACATTTTTGGCTAGAATAATTTCATGTGTCACAAGTTATCACAAGTATCTAAAGGCCATACACATTGTTTAGCATTAATGTTTTTAGGTGCTAATAATTTCATTAGTAACCTTTTCTAGTATTTTTTCACCTCGGTCCAGTTTGAAAACTGCAAGATCTCCTCCAATTGCACAAGTATCTCTCCCATTTTCTCAACTCCCTACACACCATCCAACAGGGGTGGATTGGCCATCCCTATCAATAGAAAGTCAAAAAATAGCAAAATTAGAGAAATTAAATTGAATGCATATATTTTACGATATCAATGGTAATTGACCAAGACTAAGATGACAACTAAACTTTCACACTTTTCCATGTTAGAACAATGGTAAAAAAAATTCCAATTAGTGGACCATGATTTCAAAATTCAAGGTTGGGTTCAATAAATTATAGGGTTTCCAACTTGATATGTTTTTATATATATCTGTGTCTACCATTTGGATGATATCCATGTAAAGGATAAGATTCAAACAAGGGGAAACTCCATTGCTTTGAAATACGAATAATTTGGAATATA
>JASDQU010686705.1:62932-73366 GCA_032191745.1 Picea mariana
ATCCTTCTAGAAGCAGAAGCTTCTATTAGGTCTTCTTACATCCGCCTTATTCTATTTTATTGAAAGGTCTTATTAATATTGACCTTTATTACATCCGAATACATTGATCTACCTATGTGCGGGTTAGGACCTTAACACTACATAAGCTTGAAGTTCACGACTTGTAATTAATATTTCCAACACTCTCCCTTAGTTATAAGTAGGTGAGTTTACAAGATACAAAATTTTTCATAAAAATTGAATTAACATGAACTGTCAAACTTTTGGGACTGCATCGATTCCTACAAAATTGTGTAGTTTCTAAAATGCATCCCTTGCTAAAGATTCTGTGAAAATATCTGCGAATTGTTCTTTAGACCTACAAAATTCTAACCAAATTCCTTGTATCAATATGCTTTGTTTTCTTATGAAACACATGATTCCTTCAAAACATGATGGTGGAGATGTTGTCACAAAATATTGTAGTTGGTTCTTGTTGTTCCTGTAACAAATATTTTAACATTCTTCTCATCAAAAATGCTTGACACATTGCACTTGTAGTTGTGACATACTCAACTCCGGCTGAAAGAAGAGTCACAATGCACTGCTTCCTTAATTTCGATGACACTATACCTGTTCCAAAATGAAATGTGTGCCCAAAGGTACTTTTATCTTTGTGAAAACAAAGAAAATATTGAAAATGAGTTTTTTTTGTCAACATTAGAGATGTCGCGCAAAATTCTTGTCTTTCTTAGTAACAATCTATCTAATGTTGGATCCGGAGATGTAGAAATACTTGGACAGCTTGTTGGATTTTGTTGCACTCTAGGTGTGGAATCTACGCCTGCATATCTCACTGGATTAGTTTGAGCTGGGATTTGTGTCATAGTTCTAGGTGTAGAAGGAACTAGACATTGAATTATACAATATGGTGTTTGAACCACTTCTTCTTCTATGTCATCGTGCCCCATAGCATCAATAGTTCTAACTGTCCTTTCTATGCTTTCATCCCATGCTTCATTCTCCACAAATTGAACATCGCAAATCGTTATAAATTTCCTTGCAATATGATCATACCATTTGTATGCTTTTTTATCTTCATAGTATCCAACAAATATACATTTATTTATGTTGTTCCTGAAATTTACTCTAAGCTCATAGAATAATGTCAGGCATCCAAAATTTAAGAGAATTGTTTTATAGTGCTTTTCTACCTTCAATTTATTAAATAAAACTTCAAATGAGTTTAATCATTAGAAAATACAGAGGCAATATTTCTTTCTTTGAGTATTTTATAGATATTGAATATATGGAAAGTAGAATCAATTAACAAAAATTGTAAAAGTAAGGTATCCAACACTCATAAATCTTACCTTATTCGTAGTAGAATAATTATGTCGAATGAATCTTTTAAAGACAAATTTAAATGAGGATATTCACACAGATACATGTCTTGTTTTACTCACAGTGTAAACAGGGGAAAAATTGTAGTTGAACAAACTTTCGATTATATGGACCACAATAGATGTGTTACTAAGTTTTTCAGGGTCTATCTCATAGAGGTGGTGCCATTCAAAGGTCTCATGGACGCAAGACTCTAGCACTGTGGTGAGTGCCACAACTGGAAGTCAGCTGAGGAAATCAACAACTCGGTTGGTACTTCCTATTTTATACTTGATGTTGAGGTGGAACTGATGTAAGTATGAGGACAACTTCTGATGGTGGCCATTCTGCAATTTGTCTTGGGTTTGCATGAACTGTAGTGGCTTGTTCTCAGTGTGAATGACTATTTCCTTCCCCAAAATGTAATGTCTCCACTGGCGGTAGGCTTGCACAATGGAGTACATTTATTTGTCGTAGGTAGGGTACTTATAGAAAGGATATGATAGTGTCTCACTATGATGCACCATAAGGTGGTCATGTTGAGTGAGAACGACACCCACAACATAGTCTAAAGCATCTCTTTCGATCTCAAAGGGATGTTGCAGGTCTGGTAATGAAAGTACTAGGGATGAGCACAAACGTTGCTTCAAGTCATCGAAGGCTTGTTTTTGTGATAGGCCCCACACAAATGTTTCCTTACCTCCACCCCTGGTTACTTGGCAAAGGGCCCATGCAATATGATAGAATCCCAACATGAACCTACGATAGAAATTGGGGATGCCCAAGAAGCTCTAAAACTCAGTGAATTTGGTTAGGGCATGCCAGTAATAGATGACCTAAATCTTGTCTAGATCCACATGCACACCATGATGATCAATGATGTAGCCTAAGTAATGGACCTTTTCCATGTCGAAGGAGAATTTTTCCAAGTTTTCATATAGTTTTTGCTACTGCAGGGTGTGCAGAATCCATTGAATATGTTGCAAGTGTTCTGCCCAAGTCTTGTTGTAGATGAGGATTTCATCCAAATACACCACTACAAAATTACTAGTGAAAGGTCACAAGATATCTTCCATCTATTGGTTCTATTGGGACCTGATGGTAGCCAGACATCAGATCAATCTTACTGAAGTATTTGGCCCCCATGAGCTGATCAAGTAGGTCGTTGATTTTGGGAATCGGGTACCAGTTCCGGACAATGATTTTATTCAAGGCCCGGTAATCAATGTAGAGTTTTGAGGTCCCATATTTCTTCTACACTAGTACGATTGGGCTCCCACAAGGCAATGAGATGGGATGGAATTGCCCGTTGTGGAGCAATTTTTGGATCTGCCTCTTGATATGATTGTTTTCTAAGAGAGAGCAGCAGTATACTGACTCATTGGGTAGCGATGCGCCTGGGGTCATATCGATGGGATGCTTGACTTGACAGTGTAGAGGTACCCTGGTATGAGAGGAGAAGATATCTGAGTATTCTTACACACCCTTATCCCCTTTCTTTTGTTGTGTGGAGAGATTGACCGCGGAGAGCCTGGATGTTGTTGTGATTTTTCGCTTACTCTGAGAGTGAATCACGAAGAAGACAAATTTCCTAGTTTGAGAGATGACCTTCCTGCATTTCTTGGAAGATATCAAGGAAATAACACTAGGATGGATTAGCTTAGGTATCCTGTACAATTTCCTATTCAAAGTAATAATAACACTACGAGGCCTAGACTCATATACAACATGACGTTTTCATAAATAAGGTTGGCCCAAAAGAACATTACAAACTTTGAGAGGAGAAACATAGAATAATACCTCGTCTTTGAAGGGATTTATGCCTTTTGACGAGCGTTTATGACACATCGTCAAAGGGGAGGGAAGATCTGGTTTAGGGTTGTCTATTTAACCCAAGTTGTTTGGTATAATCTACCCTGACAGGTTTTATGGCTCCATTAGCCAATTAAGTTCCTAAAACAACTAAACGATGTGGACTAACTTAATATACAACTCTAACAAACAACACTTTAATTACAAATTCTTAACTAACAGTGTTTATGTACAATAGCTATATACAATTTACAAGGTTTAAGAAAAGCCTTGTGAAAATAATTTTTTTAAGATAATGGATCTAAACAAAATTGTTCGAATACTCTAAATACCAAACTAATGAACAATGGATAAATAATATTGTTAATGATATGGAAAAAATAAACAAAGTATTTGACATTTAGATGATGCAATCACTATTCATTCACAAATTAACAAATTAAATAAATAATACACTAACTAACCTCTCATTGATCAGCAGTGCTAAGCTAAATTCATCTCTCTGTATTTGTATGATCTCCTCTTAACCTGTGTCAAATGTAAATCTATGACAAAGCCAAGAATAATACTTCCTGAAGAAACTGAAAGAAGTCTTTCATATTCCGGAACGAGTTTATGATGACAAAAAGACAAACGATTATGTATCACGTGACTTTAGAATGTCCAAATAACTAAAAATGAAAGAAATTCCAATCCTCAGTAAATGGTGTTACCAGCTATCTAGTATCATATGTAAACTCAAAATACTTGAATATATGATCAATCACAGATATTAAAGAAACCAAAATATAATGAACCATACAAATGAAAACATAACATGAAAAATTATATGCAGAACAACCTAAATCTAGTTCAATACAAATAAAGTTTCATATTCAGAAATTATATGAGAAACAATATTAACATTGGACAATCTGCAAAAGGACAAAATCCAAAGAGTAAATTGCATCCCATATAGTTTCAGTATAATAAGTTCATAATAAGGTCCAAAATGAATTTTTGGGATAATAGACTCTTAAAGATTGAAACAAATTAACACATAAATGATAGTAATTAACCATGTATTAATAAAACAGACTAAAGCTAATTTAAATCAATGCATAATCAATTACTCAAAGAATATGAAGATATTATAATGAAAACAAAACCATTTTACTCATAGGACAAAATCGATTAAGCAACCTGAAATTTCATATTCTTCTTTGAAAATACTGGTCCATTCTCCCAAAGATTCCAACCATCTATTACTCCATTTGAAAAGATAAAGTTTACAAAAGAAATAATATACAAAAAATAAAGGATAAAAATCCTCCTCTCAATTTCTTCCATCCCTTTAGCTCTGAACTTTCTCATATATTTATACAATGAATGAACCAGGGGTGATTTTAAGAACCCCCCCTAAATTTATATGTATAATAATTGGGCGAATCCCCATGATACATAGGAAACATTGAAGGCTATTTTATCAATAATAGAATATGTATATATAATTTTTTAGTGAATCTTTTACTCAGTTATATAATGTTGTAAAATCTTGGCGAATCTTTCACTAAGTTATAAAATCTTGTAAAATATTGGCGAATATTTCACTTAATTGTAAAACCTTGTAAACTCTTGGTGAATTTTTCAATAAAGTATAAAACCATATATAATAATAGGAAAATGTATCCATTAAACTATAATATACTCATTTTACATATCTGGAAAAAGAAACATAATTTGTCCATCCTCTAGACAACGCTACAAGCATCAGGGGTTGTGTTTGTCAAGGTTCTCATTGTACACTCTTTGTATATCCCTCTACAGTTTTGATGATATTTCACCATAAAGTTCATATGTGTTGATACTAATCACCACTTCTGTCAAGTTCAAGAGATATTAATATTTTCTCTACCACTTCTATTATGGATTATTTATTATTGATTCATCAATTCTGAAAGGACCCATCATACAAGTTCATCAAAGGATGTTCCTAAATAGGCACACACATAATTTTATCCATCAATAACTCCAAAAGTATAAGAATATTGACAAGTCACATTCCATGCATGAATTTCTCTCTAATTATCCATTTGTACCCAAAAAGGACCCCTTTCCAAGGAAGAGAGGTCACTTTTATCCCTTATATTTTTATCGGATCATAAAAAAATTAAGGGACACGTAACTTTGTAATAAATGTTGGGCATAGATTAGGCCTTAGAAAAAAAGATAGATTAAAGGTATAACATGCAATATCTGTCACTTGGATCCTAGTAAATACTGACTCCCAAAATTGAGTTGTAGAAAAATAATGAAGATATAAATAATCATGAATTCTATAGAAAGTTATTTTTTCCATGTGATACAAGCACCAATAAACTACCTCTTTCTTAGTTACATGAAACTCTCCATAACATGTGCATTATTAGCAGAAACTATGTAATGATTTTTTTTTCAATATTTTTCTTCAACTTTGACTTCATGAATGATAGAGCAATAAACATTCTCTCATCCTCCATTTTATATATGTAATGTTATTTTAGTCTTGGCATCAAATGTATAATTTCATAGAGGAATATCGGTCTCATGCTAATAGGTGTCCTATGATGAATGCATAGGAACCTAGTGCAAAGACCATTTTTTTCTTCCCATAGCTAAGTAAAGCTCATTTCCATTTCTAAATAACCAATAAGTATTTTCAAATAACATATACAATAAACATAATAGATAATAAAAGGTGAATATGATTAAGTCATTCCACAAAGTAAAAGGAAATAAAAAAATATTTCCATGAACCATAAAATATAGCTTATGCAGTAGCAACACCAATAATAGCCAACCCATCAAATATAACAACATTGTAGGAAGCACCATCCACAAATGTTACAGGCTTCATTAGAATTTGATTTGTGAGAGGATCAAAAGGTATTCTTGTGTAGTAATGTATGTTTCATGTCTCTACAAAAATCAACACATTGCATCAAATTTCTTAGTAGCTATAAATTTGACAATACAAACCCACACCTTAGCATAGTACAGTCAACCAAAATTGCATTATCAAGCAATGAATACTAAAAGAAGCACAATAATGGCCAATAAAAATATGCTTTAAATAATTCGAACAAGATACAAATATAGAATATAGTTGCACAAAATCAATTCCAGTCCTTGAAGATGTCCATTGGCCTCTGTTATAGAGGTTGAGATAGGTTGTTGCCATGTAAATTGAACCAGGTTCAAACCCTAATGTGCATCAAGCCCTAAAACAATATGTTATTTGGCTTAGATTGACAGATCTTTGTTTTGAAGTAGGACCGTGATAATGGGCAGGTGGGATTCATAGGTCCCCGTAGGTTGGAAAGAGTGTTTACCCAAACTAAAAAAATTAAATTCCATGCCTTTCATATTGTATATATCTACTTAAAGGACCCAATTTGAAACCAGATATGATCACTTATGAATCCTATGTAATGCTCTCAGATGGACTTACCAAAAGCAAACATACTACTGAAACTAGTTTTCAATAACCCTACCTAACATCTCTTAGAATCCTAGCACGGGTCCCTAAATAGATGGTAGTAATATCTACAATATACAACATGTATTATCTTGAAATGACCATGCCCATCAATATTAAGAGAAAATGCATGCATATATCCTTGTAATATCTCCTTATATAATACAAAGTGAATGCCTACTAAATAATGCCATTCATATTAATATTGGAGGATACTTTCAATATCTAAGGATGAAATTTGAAAATCCACATGACCTAACAATGATGAATAAAAACAATCATTATAGATGTTTCCTACTGGTACTGGTTGGAGGACAACCCCAAACAACAATGATGACCCACAACCTGATGTTCAAATGCTCCATTTTGCAACTTGATGGTTTTGTGGAAGAACTTCAAGTGGAAGAAATTCCTAGCCTCATCTAACTTGCCTCCCTTACTGAAACAATCAATAAGCGCATTATAAATGACAACATTAGAGGATATATTTGTGTTTCACATTTTTGGCTAGAATAATTTCATGTGTCACAAGTTATCACAAGTATCTAAAGGCCATACACATTGTTTAGCATTAATGTTTTTAGGTGCTAATAATTTCATTAGTAACCTTTTCTAGTCTTTTTTCACCTCGATCAAGTTTGAAAACTACAAGATCTCCTCCAATTGCACAAGTATCTCTCCCATTTTCTCAACTCCCTACACACCATCCAACAGGGGTGGATTGGCCATCCCTATCAATAGAAAGTCAAAAAATAGCAAAATTAGAGAAATTAAATTGAATGTATATATTTTACGATATCAATGTTAATTGACCAAGACTAAGATGACAACTAAACTTTCACACTTTTCCATGTTAGAACAATGGTAAAAAAAATTCTAATTAGTGGACCATGATTTCAAAATTCAAGGTTGGGTTCAATAAATTATAGGGTTTCCAACTTGATATGTTTTTATATATATCTGTGTCTACCATTTGGATGATATCCATGTAAAGGATAAGATTCAAACAAGGGGAAACTCCATTGCTTTGAAATACGAATAATTTGGAATATAACATAATTTAAAAACATTAAAATATTCAATCTCAAGACTAAATCATTTAAAAAAACTAAAAACTAAATCATACTTATGTCCCTTGTTCCTTTTTTCTTTCCTTATCATTATCTAGTCCTTTCTCTTCCACGCATGTGTTTAATATGTTCAAATAAATGGAGGCTATAATAAACAAGTGTTGCATGACATCGTAGTCCTTGCCGAGTTGGGGCTGGGGATGATATTAGTTGAGCAGAATTACGTACCATTAGTAGTTATAGCAGCACAGTAAACATAGGCATCATGGGCAGAGGCTTCAAAAACAAAGGTCAATTAACTTGGTTCCTCTAGCTGAGTAATTGGCATTGTTCCAAAGATGATTAGTTGAATGTTGTCACTCTGTTTTGTTTTTGTTCGTAGAACGTCTAATGTTGTATTTGGGATTTTTTGGAAATTTTGAACAACATGCATCGGCCTTCATTTCCTTATTATGTATTATCTTGCTATCTAGTTTGGATGCAACTCCCTTTCAATACAAATATCCATTTTGGTTAAAATAAAAATTTATCATCCATGGAAAAAAGATTGATCAGATTGAAAAGTATGAATATCAGTAAACCTTACTTGGTTGAATATACTTGTATTTTATGTCATTTCAATGAACTGGACTAAAACTACCAGTGACTAAGAAGGTGGACTTCAACATCTATTCACTAATGCAGTAAACATTTCAATATCACTCACTGCAAATAGCATTTTAATCTCAATAGTCAAGATAAGAGTTTTGGTAAAAAGTTTGAGGGAGCCTTGTCAAAACTATGTGATCTATAGTTAAAAAAAAGAAGACATTCTATAAAAAGGCAATCTAATAACCATGGATGCATCAATCCATTTCATGTAAGGATATACTACACTACAACTTCTCACTGTTTTATATGGGAAAATTTAGGGTAATTCAAGGCACAATTTTGGTTTTGGAGAAAAAGGAAAATTTAGTGGTTTGAACAGTTGCATTTGATCATCCAACAAGGGCTCCATCCATTCATATACATGGCTTGATCTAGCAAGCAATTTTGTTTGTTGTGGATTTTAAGTTTCTTGATTGATTCCAACTAAAATACCAATTGGTTAATTCCAACTAAAATACCAATTGTATTTCTACTCCTGTTTGGGATAATTAGAATTTTTGTAGGATAGCATAGTTATTATTCACTTGTTTGTCATTTATTAAAAGAGATATCAAGAATCTAATGAGGGGACACAATAAGTCTGTCTTGTTGCTCGAAACAACCATGGCATCCTTGATCACCAGCACTGGTGAAGCAAAGAAGATGAAGGAAAAAAGGTTTCCTAAGTTTCAATTGATGTCTCATAAATCCCCATCAAGTAGTATAACAATCATTTTTCAAGGAGGTATGTGTTACAATATTCACCTCACAAAATCTGGAATACCTCCCATATCTTTGAACTACAACTCTCTTAACTTTAAGCATGCACACAATTTTGTGTAGGCCATACCACAGAACCTGAAATTGAGTAGTTGTGATTTTTGTTATGGGGATTGATTACATTAAAAACTATATGACTATAAATCATCTCACATATCTAGGTCAATATTTCAAAGAAATAGCTTGATTATCAAATTCTTGTGGCAATGACCTTGACAGAACAAAGTTGGGACAATCCACTTTTGGAAGACCAAATGGATAGATATTTCAAACCCAGTTCTAGTGAATATTCTCCTATGAATCTATTTTACAACCCAACTAGAATCATCTCATTTCGATATCATACGAAAAAGTTATTCCCTAAATACTAACTACCTATCCTAAATCTGCACCCTTAAAAATATGTTTCCTAGGTTGTTCATTGGTATACTTGACCTATCAATTCTTCACATTTCTAAAACTTGTTTCTAATGGATATACCTACATGAATCTAACTTTATCCCCAATTGGAAACAATTCAATACATTATCAGACGAAAAAATTATGATAAAAACTGCAACTATTGGTCTAGGCTGGAAATTGAAAACAACAATATCCTGCAGCCTGTTTCTTAGCATGTTTGACATATTATTTCAAATTCATTTCAAAACATGTTTATAGTGGATATATATCCATGAATACACTTTAATATTTGTTTGGAATGAATCTAATCGTACATCAAATGAACGATTTATCATTGAAACACTGCTGAGTAGTCTAGGTAGTAGGCAAGCATAGTAAACTCAAGGGATGGTATACAGATCGTGACAAAGGAATAATTGTTGTGTATGTGGGTGATTGTTTATTTTTGAAAGGTAATATAGGTGTTATATTTTACACAACTACTAATAGAAATAATTAACCAGCAAATAACAACTATATAGGGTATTGACTTAGTCTAACATTCTCTCACAATGTGCCCCTAGTGACTCTTTGAAATAACTATTACATAAAATTCAGACTCTAGATTCACCTTTTTCGATATCATCGTGTAGTACCATCATCAATTATATATAGGAATCACTTTTCAAGGATTATTCCTCTGCTAGAAAAGCATTATTCCTTGTGCAGTATGCTTGTGGATGTGGATGCTTGTGTATTTTTGTCCCTACAGGTTGCAACCTAGTGAATGAATGTTGGTTTTCTTTAGCTAGTTGGGTTAACAATATTTTCATTATTGTGACTTGATCTAGCCAGATTTATGGTACCCACCTACAAACAAGATAAAGTTAGTGATCCATGTGC
>JASDQU010686706.1:3767-14762 GCA_032191745.1 Picea mariana
CTTGGTTAATCTAAGTCATCTTTCTTGATCCATCTTATTTTCCTTTGATGCTGAGAGAGTTCATGATTGATTGATTCACATGGATTGTTGTGACTGTATTATGATGAATGTTTGATTATAGTGTTGTTATAATTTCTTTCAGTTTCTTTGAGATTTGAATTCAAGAGGATCTTGCATTTAAGTTCTTCCTCCTTAGGTTGTTGGAAGACCTGATGTCCACAACAAACCTCTACACTATCCTCACCAATGTCTTCCCTCTATTCACCCTTACTCCAACTTACTAACTAAATTTGATTCCAGACCTCAATTGCTTATGCATGTTTGTCCAAATTTCATAGTTAGAACGTTTTTATCATTGAGTCCTCTCCATTTGATCACCTAAAACTCATTTACATTTACTGTATAAACTGATGGGTACTGGGATTACCTTCTATGCAATTCGAGGTTGACTTCTAGTGCTAACACACAACACCAATGTTCCATCCTTACTTTTTATAAAGAGCATTGATTCTCCCCAAGGTGAAACACTTGGACGTCTGTACCATTTCTTCAACAATTCTTCCAACTTCATTTGTAATTCTTTTAATTCGTGCGCACTCATTATGTAAGGTGTTTTTTATACTAGAAAAACTCTTGGTACTAAATAAATATAGAAATCTATCTCCCTCTTTGGTGGTAATCCTAGTATTTCTTGGAATACATCTTCAAACTCTTGCAGTACCAAAAAATATTCAAGGGTTGGTCCTTTTGTCTTTTCTGACTCCTCCACATGGCCTCCATACAATTGACATACTTTCCTGAAACATATATTAGTATGTAAGGATAAAATATCCCTTATAGAAATGGGTCTTGGAATTCCTTTCATAGTGCTCTATTTTCCTTCTTCATCAAGACATGTAAATGTATTCTTATGAAAATCTAGGACAACATGATGCATGTCCAAATAATCCATTCTAATTAGGATATCATAAGGTTATAATGGTATAATATTTATATCAACATTATTATTTAATTATTTAATACTTATGGGACAACCTATAACCATCTCATTGATCCTTCTTTTGGTTCCATTGGCTAGCTGAAACAACTTGATTTTTCAAGCTTATTTTTCTCCAAATGTAATCTTCCCACTATTTTAGGATCAATGTAATAATGGATTTCTCCTAAATTAATTAAAATGGAAACAATTTGATTAATTTTCTTACCTTCCACCTCGATCATATTGGATTGGTACTTTGTTTGTCGATCTTCTATGGCTGCATATATTATTGTTGTAGCCTCTTGGATTTTGTACATGGTCTTCACTTTTTCTTTCATGTGAGGGAAATACTTGTATAGGTGATCTTATTTGCATCCCCAACATTGGATTGGTGGTCTCCCCATTTTTCCCAAGGAGTCTTCTCTCTTGGATTCATCCATGGCAACATGGTCTTGCTGATTTTTGTTTGGGCTATTTCTATTGAAAGGAGGTTTGAATCCTTTATTTCTCTGATCAGACTTCTTCTTGTTTGTATCCTTCCAAGATTTCTACAAAGAATATTTTCCCTTTACTTTTTCATACATGTACTTATCCTTCCTGATGGTCTTATTCAATGTCCTAGGCTCATCATATTGAATCTTCTCTTTATAAATTGAAGGCAGTTCACTCAAAAACCTTTTATTTTCACCTTATCATATTTTTTAAACCCCACACACTTTAGCAATCCCAAGAACTTATTTTCATACTCTATCATGGCCATGCTTCCCAGCCCGATTTCAAATAAGTCCTACATTTTATTGTGATAGAAGTGATCTGAAAGGTACTCCTTCTGAAAATATTTCTTGAATTTCTTCCAAGTGATCCTGCTCTCAATTATATGCTCATATTGCTTAATTTCATCCCACCACATAACACTTTTTCCATGTAAATGGTAAGTGGAAATTTTGGATTCTGGGTTTTATGAGTAGTTATGCAATTTAAAATACCTCATGAGTCCAAGAAGTCATTCTCCAGCATCATATTCCATTTCTCTTTCACCATCAAAGGATGGTGGCTTAAACTTCCCCATCTCTCCTTATAAGTTGCCCAATTCATGTCTTCTTATTTGGGGCCTAACATGAGACACTTATGGAATAATTATGGAATCTTCATATGCATAAAATTTCCGTGTTGATTAAGGAGGTGAGTGATGTCTATGAGTTCTTATAGAACTTCTTGAATAACCAGTTGTTATGTAGTTATCTCTTCTTTCATGATATATGCCCTCTTCCTCTTGTTTTGAGTTTGATTCATTCTTTGCTTGCCCCTGTAACTGATTTAGGATATGCATCACTTGAGAATTTATCTGATTTGTTTCTCTTATCAGCCTCTCATTGTCTGATTTTTATGTTTGTAATTCTATTCTTAGGCTTCTCACAATCTCTATTAATGTTTCTTTCTATCTTTGCCCTTGTGTCCATTTGATTGTGTCTTTTCATTACCAACACTGATACTTTGTCCTTTTGATTCTTTATCATGGTTGAAGGATCCCTTTCATTCTTCCATTTCTTGAATATGTATTATTATCTTGAACTGATATGTTTATACCTCCTAATTATGAAAATGTGCAAGCAACAATTTTTGTTAAATATATGCATTTCATAAAAAATGTCAATTAATGCTATAGGTCATTTTTATGCTCAATTTATGAATATTTATATCAAAATTTTTCAAATTATAATAATTCTAGGTTATTCTCCTTTGAATCAAATTTCCAACGACTATAATCATGCCCCAATATGATCTCTGAGATGAAAGTTATGGCTCTAAGAAAATAACTAGGGGTCAAAATTTACCCTCCATTGTTTGGGATGTAAATCCCTCATACAAACTTTGTTTGAGGAATTCTTTACACCGTTAGAAATATCTCTCCAATCTCTATAAATAGTATGTTTCCTAGAGGGACATATATTTTTAAATTTGACTTCTCAAAAATGTCATTTAGGCCTCCAAAAATGGCCTACAAGAAGAACACCTCAAAAACACTATAAATTTCCAGAAATTTTTCATTGTCTTCTGTAATTACTAGAGAAATTATAATTATCGAGTGGATCAAAATAAATATCGAGTCCATATTGCATCACCGGTGGTGTCCTGTTAGCCTCCGACCTCCTTGGCCCTGCCTCATCCACCTCTACCTTCTCCTTCCTTATCTCTTATCTCCTTCACTAGTGCATACATGTTAATTTTCATTCCCCACAAGTCCTTGGACACTATGTTTCACCTTTGTATTGGGTCATGAAGATGGGTGGGACCCATATTGCAGGGATCCCGCCTCAAGGTGAGGGATTTTAGGTTGGGTCCGCATTCAAAGGAACTGCTTGTTAGTGGCTAAGGTCACTATCATTCTTTCTTGATTCCTCATCTAAACATAAAGTAACTCCATTCTATTCGATCTCGTCATATTACATATTCTCCTTACACACTCTCTAATATAATGTTGTAGGATCATGGGGCATCGACGATGATCAACAGTCACCATTGCATTGCATGCCCCCTTACCTATCGACCATTAATTGAGGGGGGAGGGACCGCAAAAGTTAACCAAGTTTAATGCCTCAATGGTGTGTCATACTATGGTGCATTGTGTACCCCTGTATTTTAGTTAAATTAACCACCCTAGACCACCCCACAATTAATGTGGGGTTTCTGTGTGTCCAGGATTGAAGATTCTATCAAGTAGGAAGGTGTTGCCTCCATGGATCCAAATCATATGCCATGTCTTACATTATGCCACCATGTACCTACCACCATAGAAGTACACATCACCAAACTGGCACATCATATGACACATACCCTCCACATCAGGCTAACGTCATGGTATAGGAAAAATTCCCAAATTTTCCTAATTTTTCCAAATTTCGTAAATTTATGAATATGCCCAAAATTTCCAAAATCTTACCATGGATTCCATTGAAGCACTTTATATTCTTCATATGGTCAATTTCAGGTCCTATAACAATATTTTCGACCTCAGTGCTTGTAATTCAACTCCCACATGTCGAATTTCTCATGACATTAACTGTAAAATTTGGGTTTTTTCCCAATTTCGCCCCAAATTCACCATGGTGCTCTGCAATCCTGAATTTTTTCCAATTTCACTCCAATAACTTCCCATTCAACCACCATAGAAATCAATTTATTGTGTACACCATTGGTTGATATTCCCAGAACCGATTCAATTCAATTCATCCACTGTTGTAATTTCAACAAACGAATTGCAGACATCCTTTGCAACTACATTTCTGCAAATTTAAGCTTTGTTCTCTGTTAATAGGCCCATCCAGGATCAGTTTTCCTAAACTCACTATGATACCAATATATAACATACCTATCCACCCATAGGATTGGGTATGATACTTCAAATCAAACACTTCAAAACATATTTTGAATTTCAGATGACATTTAATTAATTAAGAATCATGAAAGACTCACATGCAATCGTCAAGATTCATACTACAACACAAAATAAATGAATATAATGTTGTGCATAGAAATAACTAGAAAGCATGCATATTATAAAATATGAATCTCAAAGATAATAATTAATAGATAGAAAAAATATATATATCAACAAGGAAACCATGATAGAGAGAACGTATCATTATTAAAACCAATCACCAATTGGCTGTAGACCAAGGACGTTCCACCCAACCATAGACATTGTTGTTCCAAGTATCAACAAGAGGTCACCCCTAAGCCATGGATATGAATCCACAAGGACAGTTCTAGGTTGTCACTCAGCTTCCCAAATGAGTCAACACTCTAAATCTCACAGGTTTCTCAACACACAACAATCCAAAGTACACAGACTCTCTTCTCTCCAGCCTACACAACCTAAGGGAATGGACCCCCTTCTCTGCCATGCATTCCATCAGGTTGTCCATTGTTGGATAGTTGGTTTAGATAGTTGGTTGTCATTTATGTCAACCATTAGAGATTGATTTTAACCCATAGAGACTGATTTCAAACCTTAGACAAGTCCCAGAGATGTGGTTGAAAGTGTTTGACTATTGATTATCATATGTATGATTGTTATTGTGGTTATGTTAGTTCTCATTGATGTTGGTTGATGTAAAAAATTGAGATGGATACACTTTATGAATTCTGGTATCAAAAAGGTAAGAGAGGTTTGATCATGGAATCAAGATATAAATATTATTTTATATGAAAGTAATGTGTGTATAGATGGAAAGTACAAGTCATTTTGTTTCCTTTGATATATGGTATGTCACACAGTTCCTCACGGTTTGGGAGATATGACCTTGAGAAGTTAGAGGACCCTCATAGAATATTCTAGAAGTCACTAGAAGGTCAAAGAGCAAGTAAAGTATTCTAGAATATCCTAGAAATACATGGAGAAGTTGGAGATTCAAAGTGGTTGCATTAAATAAACAAATTAAAGGTAAATTAGTTGCACCAAATAATAGTTAAGTAGACAAAGTTTGATTAGTCAAAATGGGTTAAGTTTTGGTAAAGTAGTTGCACAAATAATTATGGATTGATTATTTAAAGAAANCCAGTGCATCTGGTCAAGAATCTCCATGCTAGGAATCTCAGGACTCACAATTGTGAATAAAATCTAGTACATGCCAATGCATATCAGGAATGCAGGAACAAAATCATGGCTGGAATACACCAGTAATGAATGAGGAATAATAATTGAGCAACAATTAATGAAAGAGTGAAATTGTGAATTGAAAAGAATCCCCAAACAACCCAAAAGATGGGTTTATATATTTACCTGGAAATCAAGAACCACATGGTCTTCCCCAAGAAGCTCATGTAACCACTTCTCTCAATTAAAGAAATTATGGGTAAATAAAATATAATAAAAAACTTATCCCCTTAACCCTCCTCTCTCGTGGAATCATATCCCCCTATAACTCTTTTCCTTGTTCATCTAGAATCCAACGATGTATTTTATTATTCATAATGATCAAAACATTACATTTCCTAGGCACGTTGGCCTCTTTTAATTTTTTGGGCACTCTATCCTTTCATAAATTAACAAAATACATTATTTAATATGTAATAAAAAACGAAGGTATTATTGATAAATCACAAGTTAGTTTAATGTACTTTTTGCATCGGATCGTTAAGAATGTAAAATACATAAACTTGTTATCTTGTTTGCGGAATATCAAATGTGACTTTTACTTGATGCTTATTAATGTATAAAGAGATCAGCCATTAATATTCATGCTACAAATGAAGAGAATAGAATAGAAAAACAGAAAGAGAAATAGAGACAAGAGGTTGATAACGGTGTTCACCAATCATTGGCTACGTCTCCGGGCCCGCTTCCAAGTGGAGGACCTCTTTATTGCTCTTTAAAATGCTCAAAGTTCTCTTACAATGCTCTTTCCTGTTACATTACATGCTTCATGTCTTCTGTACAAGACCTCCTTGCTCAGATTCATGCATACTCCATAAAAATCCTCTCAACAACATGAGAAAAACGCCTCTCAAAACATGAGAAAAGGCCAAAATTTACAAACTGCCACTTCAAAACCCTGCATCAAAAAGTCTCCTCTCAAGCTCAAAAAGCCTTAAATTTATAGAATTTAGTCTTAACAAGAGAAGCCCAACTTCCCCTTAAGATCTGGCCTCTTGTTGGGATCAAATGCCCCTTCAAATGGCCAAAATATCCAAAAAACAGTGAAATCTGGGCTTTTCTAAAGTTAAAAAACCCATTTTTAACAAAAATACACAGAGTAGCCCCTTTTGGGTTGGGCGCGCCCTTAGCTCCTGGTCATTAGGCATATGCATAGGATCACAAGATAAAAAGGAGGGCGCTTAGCTGGGCTAAGCCCCTTTGGAGCATGCCCCCCTGGTCTCATGGGATTCTCCTCAAAACCAGGGTTGAGGTTTATCCATTGGGCGCCCCCCTTGTTACTTTATCACCTTTATTTATATTATTTTGTGTTTTAGTGTTACAACCACCACCAAAGGCACATTGGTAAGGGACCTTTGTCAAAGGCTTGGGCTAACCCAAGAGGTCATGGGATCAAACCCAATGGACTCCAATAATACTTTTTCCACCAACCATTAACCAATACCATGGTGCCATGTGGCAGCCCATGACTGGGCCATGTGGCACCCAACCATTTTCCAAACAAATTCCACTTGTTAGTTGTTGGTTGGATCTCTGTCACTGACCAGTCAACTTCTGTTGGACTTCCACTTGTCGCCACTTGTCTCTGCCATTTTAGCACTATTGATGTCATGCTGATGTCATCATTTGACTGGACCTGTTGACTTTTTGCCTGTTTGAGAAAATGGTCAGAGTACGATAACTCTCGCATACAATGTCTGGGCCACGTGGCACCCAACCATTTTCCAAACAAATGCCACTTGTTAGTTGTTGGTTGGATCTCTGTCACTGACCAGTCAACTTCTGTTGGACTTCCACTTGTCGCCACTTATCTCTGCCATGTTAGCACTGCTGATGTCATCATTTGACTGGACCTGTTGACTTTTTGCATGTTTGAGAAAATGGTCATAGTACGATAACTCTTGCATACAACGTCTATTTGAGAAAGTAAATATATGGTTGGAATTGATAGAACGAGCCGAACACAATGGCATTAGTTTCATCCAATTCTGATAACTTTGATTTTTGAGCATTTTTTGAGCCTAGGGAGCCTTCTGGATCATTCCTCCCAACTTTGGAAGCTTTTGGACCACCAAAAGTCTGCTTTTACTCAGGTAAGAAGTGAGGGTACTACCTCCCCACTTTGTCCTGTATCATTCATCCTCTCTGGTGGGATAATGATCACCTGACTAATCACAACAAACATGAAAACTGAGATAGCATTGTTTATCAAAGTAATCATTTCATTTATCGCACAATCACCTATATTCTTTGTTGCACTTTGCATCCATACACCACTGACCATCAACAAACTAATCAACAATACTGAGTATGCAAATGAAAATGACAAAACATGCTTCCCCTTTTGAATAGGAACAGTAATCAAATTATGCAGTTGAACCTTATGTTGTACCTTCGGTGACACTTCATGACTGTTTTAAACATATGGAATCATCTCATGTTTAGAATCACTAACTTCATGTTTTGTTACAGACATAATTGTTAAACTTCTACTTGCATTTACCATTCTTTTTAACTGCCCTATAGTTGCAAAGGACTTGTCAGTTTTCATGCGATGAACACGAACAATGTACTCCTTCCCATCTTTCTTGAAGCAATATTTATTTTCCTCCCTGTAGAATATAGCCTTCCTATCATAAAGGTATGGGCTTCCTAGTACAATTACACATATGTCCAGTGGCACTATATCAAGCTCTACTTCATCAACATAATTAGAAGTGATTGCAAACTTGATTTTACATTGCTTGGTTACTTGTAAATTGTTATCACCACATATCCATCCCAATGGATATGGTTGGATGTGACTTAATTTCAAGTCCCAAGTTATTCACAACATATTCATTGATTAGATTGGCTTGTGATCCACTGTCTACAAGAGTATCAAATTTAACATTATGTGTTATAACCCTTATGTGGAAAAGTTCATTCCTTTTATACTCATCATTTACATCAACTGAACTAGAAGAGCTAGAACTTGCAAAAAAATTTATACCTCGGATTCCGATAGCTACATCATGTGTCTCATCAACAGAATCTGATCCAAGATTCACTTGAATTTTCACAGTTGTGGTATTCTTCCTTTTGTGGTTGGAAAAAGTCTTTGGCTTCAAGTCAAGATGTAAGACCCAACAACGATCTTCATCATGACCTATTTTCTTGCAATGCTTGCAAGTAGGCTTCTCCTTTCTTGTTGTGTTTGTCTTATTCTCTTTCCTTTCCCCTGCATCCTTTCTTTGCCAAGTATCTAGAGAAACACTATCACCAACATTCCCATTACTTGATTCAATGTGAATGGCTTGTACACATACTTCATCAAAGTTAGAATGATTTAGCATAAGAATAGTGTGCTTAAAATAAGAATGTAAACCACCGATATATTTTAGGAGTGTCTCTTGTGTATATAATGGAATACCCAAATTTAATGCTTTCTTACGAAAAATCTGAGTATATTCTTGTACACTTTGACCTTTTGATTGCCTTAAACATTGCCAATTCATCATTTCTTGTTGCATGTAAGCTAAAGGGTAAAACTATTGTTTTAATGCAATAACAAAATCATTCCGGGAAGAGATTGTTTTACCACTTTTCTTAAGATCATATCTAGTTCTTCTTTCCCACCATATGAGAGTTGTGCCTCCCATTTTGAGACTTGCTAGTTGGATCTTAGTTTCGTCATTAAAAATCCTTTGTATCTTGCAATAGACTTCTAATTGTCTCACCCAATTATCTAGCTTTTCTGCATCTAATTCACCATCATAAGTGGGTATTTGAAACTTTACATCTAACTTTAATAATGGAATATAAGAAGAATCATGAGTTTTTTGCTTATCCTTGGAGGAATGTACACTTGCTTCATTATTAGATGATGAGGATGAAGGAGAAGAAGGTTTTGAAGGTCCACCACCTCCAACTCCTCCTTCTGCTCTTACCGAAGATTCACCTTCTTCAACTTTTGGATTCCTTTGCTGACCTCTTTCATGGTAAAGATCMTCTACCATGGCTTGCATCAATTTAAAGGCCTTGAAGAAATTGTCTTCGGATTTGAAGGGACCCAATTTCCGTGGCGAAGACATCTCTTGCTTATGCGGTCACCTTTGAATATCTGTGTCATGAGCCTCAAGTTGGCCTTCTCCTCGCTTGAGTTTTTCTCTCATGAGCATCCAATGCTTGCAATTCCTGTCAAACCTTCACAACCAAATGCTATGATACCATAAAMTTGATCCAAAAATGAAGGTATTACTCATAAATCACAAGTTAGTTTAATGTACTTTTTGCATCGGATCGTTAAGAATGTGAAAYACATAAACTTGTTATCTTGTTTGCAGAATATCAAATGCGACTTTTACTTGATGCTTATTAATGTATAAAGAGATAAGACATTAATATTCATGCTACAAATGAAGAGAATAGAACAGAAAAACAGAAAGAGAAATAGAGACAAGAGGTTGATAACAGAGTTCACCAATCATTGGCTATGTCTCCGGGCCCGCTTCYAAGTGGAGGACCTCTTTATTGCTCTTTAAAACGCTCAAAGTTMTCTTACAATGCTMTTTTATGTTACATTACATGCTTCATGTCTCTTGTACAAGACCTCCTTTCTCAGATTCATGCATGCTCCATAAAAATCCTCTCAACGACATGAGAAAAACGCCTCTCAAAACATGAGAGAAGGCCAAAATTTACAAACTGTCACTTCAAAAACCTACATCAGAAAGTCTCCTCTCAAGATCAAAAAGCCTTACATTTATAGTATTTAGGCCCAACAAGAAAATCCCAACTTCCCCTAAAGATCTGGCCTCTTGTTGGGATCAAATGCCCCTTCAAATGGCCAAAATATCCAAAAAACAGTAAAATCTAGGCTTTTCTAAAGTTAAAAAACCCATTTTTAACAAAAATACACAGAGTATACCCTTTTGGGCTAGGCGCGCCCTTAGCTCCTGGTCATTAGGCATATGCATAGGATCACAAGCTAAAAAGGAAGGTGCTTAGCTGGGCTAAGACCATTTTGGAGCATGCCCCCCTGGTATGATGGGATTCTCCTCAAAACCAGGGCTGAGGTTTATCCATTGGGTGCCCCCCTTGTTACTTTATCACCTTTATTTATATTATTTTGTGTTTTAGTATTACAAGCACCACTAAGGGCTCGTTGGCAAGAGACCTTTTGTTAGAAAAACAAGACCGCGGAGCAATAAAATGAAGCAAATGCAGAACCAAAACATAGAAGACACACAATACAAGAGAGACACAGATTTACGTGGTTCACCCAGTGTGGGCTACGTCCACTAGAGAAATTGCCAGGTCCTTCCTTTATTATTATCCAGCAAATGAAGGGATACAACCTATAGCAAAACCCGTTGTA
>JASDQU010686706.1:14782-41261 GCA_032191745.1 Picea mariana
ATGCTTCATGTCTCTTGTACAAGACCTCCTTTCTCAGATTCATGCATGCTCCATAAAAATCCTCTCAACGACATGAGAAAAACGCCTCTCAAAACATGAGAGAAGGCCAAAATTTACAAACTGTCACTTCAAAAACCTACATCAGAAAGTCTCCTCTCAAGATCAAAAAGCCTTAAATTTATAGTATTTAGGCCCAACAAGAAAATCCCAGCTTCCCCTAAAGATCTGGCCTCTTGTTGGGATCAAATGCCCCTTCAAATGGCCAAAATATCCAAAAAACAGTGAAATCTAGGCTTTTCTAAAGTTAAAAAACCCATTTTTAACAAAAATACACAGAGTATCCCCTTTTGGGCTAGGCGCGCCCTTAGCTCCTGGTCATTAGGCATATGCATAGGATCAAAAGCTAAAAAGGAAGGTGCTTAGCTGGGCTAAGACCATTTTGGAGCATGCCCCCCTGGTCTGATGGGATTCTCCTCAAAACCAGGGCTGAGGTTTATCCATTGGGCGCCCCCCTTGTTACTTTATCACCTTTATTTATATTATTTTGTGTTTTAGTATTACAAGCACCACTAAGGGCTCGTTGGCAAGAGACCTTTTGTTAGAAAAACAAGACCGCGGAGCAATAAAATGAAGCAAATGCAGAAACAAAACATAGAAGACACACAATACAAGAGAGACACAGATTTACGTGGTTCACCCAGTGTGGGCTACGTCCACTAGAGAAATTGCCAGGTCCTTCCTTTATTATTATCCAGCAAATGAATGGATACAACCTATAGCAAAACCCGTTGTAACTTCCTCTTCTTTCTCTCACAGTCTCCTCTCTCATAATACAATATTCACCATCATACCTAGCCGCAATACATTTCCCTCATAAAAGAGGGTTGCCTTCTAGGGAAAAAAACCCTAACATAATATCTACTGTTAGATTTGCGACCTTATAATGAACGGTCCATATTTACAATGAAATTACAATATACTTTTAGAAGGCAATTTTTGCTTTGAGGGCTTCGCCCCCGAACCCTCGCTAGGGGCCCGCTTTCCCCTAGACCCCCCAGCCGGGGGGATGGACTGAATGAAGATCCCTGTCACTAACCAATCACCTTCTGTTGGACTGCCACTTGCCACCACTTGTCTCTGCCATGTCATCATTTTTGATGTCATGCTGATGTCATCATTTGACTGGACCTGTTGATTGTTTGCATGTTTGAGAAAATGATCAGAGTACGATAACTATCGCATACAATGTCTGTTTGAGAAAGAAAATATATGGCCGGAATCGGGAGAATGAGCTGGAGGCAATGGCGTTGGTTTCATCCAATTCTAAGAACTTTGATTTTTGACCATTTTCTGAGCCTGGGGAGCCTCCTGGATCAATATGGGGACTCAAAACTAGGGTATTACAATAATTTTTCAAAATTTTCATGCAACAAGTTAGTGTTAGATAGGAATAATTCTGCAATTTTGGAAAATTATACATATTTTATGCCCCTTTAAGGCCACTAGTTTCCTTCTTTTGATTTGTTGAGAATTCCTATTTCTCAAATCCAAATTATGGGAATATAGATGGATTATATTATTTAATGTATTTCCAATGAATACCCACTTTCTCAGTTATGATCTATGAGTAGAAGGTTACAACCTTCTAAATATACCACTTCTACCTAATTTTTCATTTTCTTAAGTGGTGCAATCTATCTAAAAGGACATATTCTTTCACATGCAGAAGAAAATCTATCAGGACCAGTAAAAATTTTGTATCGAACACTGATAATACTAATGATGGTAAAAAAATAAAATGTGAGATTGTTGATTTTATCCTCCAATCAAGTTTTGTAGCAATATGGAAATGACAACTTTGTACTTTTTCCACTTTTTCCTCCCAAACGTAGGCATTGTTTCACTATTTATTTTTTGTAACAGACCACCACTAAGTTGGGGATATGAGTCCACTAGGAAAAATGATATCCTATGGATGGTTATGATTCCCCTAATCATCCTAATACCCATAATTATATGGTGTACTCACACACAAATACATCCCAACTCACCATCTCTCTTTCCTCTTAAACCTGCACAACCCAGAGAAGTGGATGCCCTTGTCTTCCATTTAGTTCCTCAAGATATCACACCTCTTGCCTGGGCTCTAGTATAGACTGGTGAAGAAATATCTTTGATGGGAGTTACAGATAGGAACCAACAACCTAATTCTCAGCATGAATTTAAAATCATCATAAAAACCTTCTATTACAAGGAAATACAATAGTTTTCTCTCTTCCAGATACTACTTTGAATGAGGTAGAATGAATGTCTAGTTCCACTAAAACCATGGTTATATTTTCATGTCCCCATATTGCCACTTGGAACTTAAATAAATCCACTTAACTAACTTAGCACATATCCCAAGTTTGATATTCCTTTTACATAAGCTAAGGTAAATGACTTTGGGTTACAATAATATATTATTATTTCTAATATTTAGCCTCCTTAGGCCCCCTTCAACCCCCTCTCATTCCTCTCTCATGGAATCATATCCCCCCATATTTTATGTCTCTCTCATATCACATCCAATGATGTATTTTATTAATATTTGTGATGTACATAATTAAATAGACTAGACCTCAACCATATTGTTTGATTTTCATCCTTGATCATATTTAATTACATGACAAATCAGGGGACCAAAATGGGGATATTACAGGATTTCATATATTAAACTTTGATTGTCTTTGAAATGTATTATCTCATGGTCTACTTGGTATGTAAACAAAATAAAATTATAATAACATTGGCCAATCAATAGTTTTTCTTGTCGTTGATTACCCATATGAATTTATCCTTGACGAGTGCACAACTATGCTTAAATAAGGTCTAAACTCATTCGACACAATTGATTAGGGAATGCCCTATATCTGACAGTCTCTATTTTGATAAATGATAGCACGTTGAAGACATATATATTTTGGGATTGTTATAGAATGAAAACTTCTTATTCATGAAAAAATACCATGAGAAAATATAATCTTATGAGAGGACCTATTTACTTATTGTTATGGATCTTCTTTGGATATTATACCCATAAGATGTTAGAATTTCTCTCATGGTTTCTCAATTTCCAACTTTTCATCTACTTCCCATATTTTTTTTGGAATGTTAAAAGGAAGACACTGAAAGCCTTTAGGAAGAGAATTGAACTAGAGAGAACTTTAAGAAGAGAAAAAATGATCTGAAAATCCTTAGACGTTAATTTATTTCTTAATTATACATTAACATCTAACTTGATTTCGAAATAATAATGACCACTTTGACTGTTTGCATGATACATATAAATTCACTTATCTAACCAAAATCACTTCAATGACAAATAACTTGCAAGATAATTAAGAGAAATAGAATAATAATTAAAAAAAACACATACACAAGTTTGTTAACGGATTTCACCCATTTTGGGCTACATCTTCGAGTCTACTTCCAATTGAGACCACTTTATTAATGCTCAAATGCTTGTGTTTTTACAATGACCTTTTTATATGTTACTCAAAATTAGAACAGAGTGCACCATTGAATTCCTCTCAAAATTCTGAGAAAAAGGAGTATAAACTTCATATATTTTTGTTAAGGAACCATTTGGCATGCATTACGGTGCTATCCCAAAATCTAGATTTCCCCTAGAATGAACTTCGAGACACAAATCTTTACTTTTATGTGATGGTGCATTGGGTTTTGTGCCCATTAAATAGGGTGTGGTCCCTTAACCTCCATCCCAACTGTAGGAAAACCTTAAATATAGGTTTGTTGGCACTCCATATAAAAAGGCACCTTCGGCATAGTGGTTAAGGCATTGATATTGGGGAGAGGAGGTCACGGGTTTGAGCCCGCGGACCTCTCCCCAACCAACATTTTGTTATAACCACTTATTAAATGTTTATAGTATGGTTTTCAATGGTATAGTTGGTTATCCCCCTAATCTTTAGGGATTGGTTACATTGGATATGAATATACCAGGGGTCGAGGCTTAACTCTTGGCMCTTTTCCAACCGAATGAACAACTCCAAAAAATTAAATATAAAYGGACTTGCATATGGTTAAGTCACATGGTGAGGGCATAATAGTTGGTCACTTGGTTTTTGGTCGAGAGACCTAGGTTTGAACCTCTGGGCTCTAGTAAATTGTATTTGACCTTAGCCATGAGAGACCAATGGGATACTGCCACATCATGGTCTCTCATTGGTCTACATGTGCCATGTGTCCAAATATGACTAGTACATATGGACTATAGACTGTCCTGTCACCTTCCCAAATCACCTATATGGTCAAGACACGTGGTACCATGTGAGCTCGCCACTTGAGAATTGTATGGTAGTGTACATCCGTGCCACGTGTCACCCCCTCTTTGACCTTTTGACCTCATTTGACAAAAATTTTGACCAGCCAAAACTTTTGCATACGAACTCTGTTTGAGGAAATTTTTCCCTCATTGAAAAGCTATCATAGAGCTCTACGCAATAAATTCATTTTTGATAACATTTGAGATTATTAAATTTTGATCATTTTCAAATCCACCTAAACAAAAAACACAAAGAGAAGGGATTTTATCCACCTCATCATTCAAGGTATGGATATGTTTGATGTATGGTAATTTTTCTTGTACATAGAATCCTCTCCCCCTATATTTTATTGCATTGATTTTATGTTGGTTTCTTGAATCTATTTTCATTTAATCATCAAGTATATTAAAAGGTTTTTGTATTGTTCAGTAACTATATCTAGGGTTTACCATTGTAGAATAGAAAAAGTGTTTTGTGTGTATTGTTTCTTTCTTTGCTTGAATCTAGTTAGTTTCCCTCCTTCTATTCCTCCAACTCAACCATTTATCTTGGAAAACTATTCAAAGGGAATGTTATAGCTTATTCTATTTTCCTCTCTCTAAAATCCTATTTAAAATAATTTCTTTCTTTCTTGATCAATAGTGTAAAACTCTTTTTTCTTGTTTCCTATCACTAGTATTCCAGTATGCTAATGTGGGATCAATTGTGTACCCATTGCAAAAAAATTCACATCAACAATGTGGGTTCAAATACATAATATTTCCTTGAAATGGGTCATTTTGGTGCAATATTAATAGGTAGTATTATACCAATATTCTGCAAAATGAAATCGCTTTATCCATTAATGCTTGTTATCTTTGTTATTAACCAATGCCTTGAAAATGATAAAAAGTCAGTGAATAACAATCCTCTTTGAGGGGGAAACCTCCTTTTACAATATATTAAATGTACAAGATGAGATAATATTATCCTAAAACTAGGTGTCCTTGGTATATATATAGGATACAAAGGGTACAATTATAATGAAAGGGTACAATGAATGGTTCTAGCCTACATACAAGTATAACACTAGAAATGTAATAATTAAATATCTATGGATTAATAAGGGGTTTTGTACTTAACATGGGGATTTTAATAGGGATTATCATTCCCCTCCCCTTCAAACAAGTGTTTTCCTCAACACTTGACTAACTTTGGGTGCTTTTTCATGAAGAACTCATCTTCTCATGTCATCTCTTCCACTAGTAGGTTCTTCCATTTGATAAGGTACTCAGTAATTTCTCTATTTCATAGTCATTTATTCCTTGTTTAAATGATTGTTTTGAGTTCTAGTATCATTTTTCCTTCTTCATTAATCTATGGTAAAATAATTTGGACTAGGATCCTGTCACCAATAACCTTTTTTTATCAAGAAACATAGAAGAATGGATGTACAGGTGAAGATGGAGGAAACTCCAATTTGTAATCCATACTTCTAATCCTTTGCAACACCTTATAGGGTCCATAATATTTGGGTGATAATTTATTGTCCTTCTTTTATTTCTTGAGGGAAAATGTTTGTTTATATGGTTTGTAGTCTAAAAAATACCCAATCCCCCACTTCAAATTCCATTTGACTACGATGTTGATCTACTTGTTGATTCATCCTATTTTTTTCCATAGCCAAGTTTTCCTTCAATAGTTTGAGAACGTCTTGCCGGTTCCCTATGTGGTACTCCACTCCCTAAGACTTTGTAGTCCCTTTTAATGGTGATGCTATGGATGGAGGACGATATCTATAAAGTGCCAAAATGGGGACATTTTTTATCAAGTATGGAAGGATGTGTTGCACCACCATTTTGCGAAGGGAAACCACTTAACCCATTGTGTATATTTATCAAATGAAAAGAAACGAAGATATGCTTCAATACATTTATTCACAATCTCATTTTTCCCATCAGATTGAGGACGGTAGGATGAGCTCTGAGCCAATTGAGTACCCAAAAAAGAAAATAATTTAGTCCAAAATTTTCCAATGAAACTTAGATCCTTGTCACTTACAAAATTCTTGGGGAGTCCATGTAGCTTTTGAATTTTTTCCATGAATGTTGCAGCTACTATAATTTCTTGAAAAGGATGAGAAAGAGATAAAAAAATGGGCATACTTTGTTAGTCAATCCACTACTACCATGATGGCATTCTTTCCTTCATATTTGGGTAAACATGTAATAAAATCCATTGAAACTTTTTCTCAACATTGACTTGGTATAGCTAATGGTTGTAGGAGACCTGGAGTCTTGATTTTCTCTCCCTTATTATGTTGGCATACCACACATTCAGACACAAACTTTTGAACATCAGTTTTAAGACCTTCCCAGAAAAAATCCTTCTTGATCTTGTGGTAATTTTTCAAGAACCTTGAATGTCCTCCTATAGGAGAAGTGTGCAATTACATAAGTACATTATATTTGAGTTGGGAATTATTACATAAATATAGGTGATCATGATACCATAGAAAATAATTCTCCCATACAAATTTATCTAATGCATTAGGTTCCTATTGTAGTTGTTGAATGATATTTCATACCTATTGATATTTCTTCCATTACATCCTTGCTTCTTCCACCCAATCAAATTGCGGAATAGAAATAACACATAGTGAAACCTATATTTCTTCTTATTTCCTTGAAAGTGCATCTTCCACAATATTATGTTTTCCTTTCTTGTAGATAATTTCAAGGTCATAAAACGACATCTTTATAACCCATTTTTGTTTCGCTTCTGAATATAATTGTTTCTCCAATCAGTACTTCAAACTATCATGATCTAATTTTACTTTGAAGTGTATTCCTATTAGGTAAGGGAACCATTTCTTAACTGCATGTAGTATGTCCATAATTTATTTTTCATAAATGGGTTTGAGTAAGTTTTTTCCTTTAAGTTTTCATCTTTCAAATACAAGGGGCCTTATTTATTGGATTAAAACTACACCAATTCCCTAGCCCGAGGCATCACACCCCACAATAAAAAAAATTGTGAAGTCAAGTGTGGCTAGGACAAGAGTTGTTCACATAGCCTCCTTAATTTTTTCAAAACATTTGGTTTCTTCTTGAGTCCAAGAAAATGTGTCCTTCTTTCATAATGTTGTTATAGGTACTTTTATTTGACCATAGTTCTTGAAAAAAATGTAGTAATAGCTTGTCAATCCTAAGAATCCTCTAAGTTTCTTTAACTTTTAGGGAACTGTCCATTCCTTGATAAATTTAATTTTCTTAAGGTCCACTTTTTCACATTCATGAGATACAATATGACCCAAATATTCCACTTATTGAACCCTAGAGGCACACTTGGAAGGATTTGCATAAAGTTGTTTCTCTTCCAAAAGTTGTAATACTTTGTCAACATGTTGTACATGCTCTTCCCAAGATTTGGTGTAGATTAGTATGTCATCAAAAAATAGTAATGCATATTTTTTAAGGAAGGGTTTAAAAATAGAATTCATCAAGATTTGAAATGTTTAAGGTGCATTAGTAAGTCCAAATGTCATAACCAAAAAATCATAATTACCTTCATGTGTTATAAAGGCTATTTTGGGAATGTCTTCCTACGTCATTCTAATTTGGTGATATCCCGAATCAAGATCCAACTTAGTAAGGAAAATTTCTCTATGGAATTCATCTAATAATTCATCAATGATAGGTATACGAAATGTGTCTTTGATGGTCATTTTTTTTAGATGTAAATAATATGGACATATATTCCATGAACCATCCTTCTTCGTAACCATCACTACTGGTGAAGAGAAAGAAATTTGGCCCACATCTAACATTTATTAGATCATATGCGCAATATTGCTCTTATGTGCATATCAATACCTGTAAGGCCTAATGTTAGGTGGTACACTTCCTGGTTTAAAATGAATAGCATTTTCATGATCTAAAGCAAGAGGAAGACTCTCAGGAATCTCTCCAAATACCTTGGAATGGTTATTGATAACTATTTGGAGATCCACTAGAGCAGAGGATATAGATGTTTGCACATCTAGTGAGAATGATTGTGCAATTACACCATGTCATCCCTTTATGACTAATTTTTTCATGTTATTATAGATTATCACCTTAGATGGTTTCTCTTGGATATATAGAAGCTCAATTTCCTTGAATTCTAAGGAATATATCATGAAATGATCCTGAAAATTAAGGGATACTATTCCCATTGACTGTAACCATTGGACCCCTAATACAACATCAACACCACCAATTTGGATGGAAATCATGGGACTATCCAATAAATACTTCCCATATTTGGCTTAACACTATGGAAATTCCAAGAACAATTTATGGTACCTTCATATTCAATCATTACTTGAAACTATGGTGTTGGAAATACAAAGAAATTTAAATATTTTGATAATTTTCAATTGATGAAGTTATGGGTACTACTAGAATCAATCAATATTGTTACTTTTTATTTTTGATGCAACCTTTTATATTGAGGGTTTGTGGAGTATTGATTCCATCCAATTAATGAAAAGATATCGTTGACGTAGTCTCTTCTAGATCTAAATATTGTGATGGTTGCAATTCTTGATCTTTTTCGTCTTCATAGTCTATGTAGAATAATTTATTCTCACCGAATTTATACCCCTTATTGTACTTGACATCACAATTGAAACATGGTTCTTTTGATATTATTTCATCCATTTTTTGAGGTGGAAACATTTTTGGTTGAGTGAGATTAGAAGAAAGAACATGGTGCTCTCTATAGTTGCTAGTGGCCACCCTTCTTGTGGCCATATTTTTGTTTTTCACTTTTCTTTCCATAATTAAATATTTCTATAGGGACTTAGGTTTGGAAATATGCACCACTTGTTGAATGTTCTCCTTTGAAGTTCCCATAAAGAGATATAAGAAATTTTTCTCATAAATGTTATTTACCCTAAGACTAATCTTTTGGAATTGTTGGACCTTTTTTCCGAAGATTTATCAATTGAATAAAAAATGTATTTCTCTTAATATACCCATAATGAGATATCAATTCATCTGTAAAAATGGACCAAGATATAATACAATTATGTTTTCTTTCTAAAATCCATTGATACCAAACAAAATGATCATTTTCTAAATACAAGGATGCAATAGGTACCTTTTATAATCTTAACACTTGGTGTAGATCAAAGCATTGCTCCATTTGGAATATCGGTGTTATATGATATTTACCATCAAAATTCCTAATATCGATATTTGGAATGAAATAGTTCCTTGGTGCCACATTAAAACTATGAATTTTTAGTGAAAACCCTAAAAGTAATCACAAAGAACCTAGCTAAATCAAATCACACAAAGCTTGCAATAGAAAAGAGAGAGAGAGACAATTCTGAGAGAAAGAATGAGAAAAATATATTAATCACTAATATTATACATAATCAATTAGAAATACACATGCGTATAAGTATTGTAATAGAATCAATGGGTTAATCTTAGAAATACATGTGCCATAGTAGTGATCTAAAGATATCTGGACACTAACTCACTGTAACAAGAGTCAACTAATAGCTAGTCTCAATCAACTGTCAAAGAAATCATTATTTAACTAAGTTCACATGTGTGGAAGAGAGAGAAAGGCATCCATGCATGTTTCACAATTGGTTGTAATTTATTTCAACCCTATAATAATTCTAGAATCCCTTAGAATTGATTTGGTTGTCATTGATGTCAACCCTAGAAGAAGCCTCGAAGCAAGTTTGGAAGTCTCTAGAAGTAATGGTTGTATTTGAAGAAGTCTACAAAGTGGTCCCCTTATGGTGTAGCTGTAAGCATGGCCCTCATGGGAAGATGCTTTGAATAAGTATAAAAAGAAACCATGAGAATATGGATAGGAATCCCTAGAGGTGTGGTCATGAATCCCAAAGTTAATTAGAGGAAAAGAGTACGAAGTACATTGAAAACACATGAAAATATATCATAGATGGATGGTCCTCGTCATGTTGTTTCCAATGGTAGAAGGTATTCCAMGTGGTTCCTCATGGTTGAGAAGTTATACACTCTTAAATATGAAGCCTCTAAGTATGGTTAAAAATACCCTAAACGATTGCAACAAGAAGTTACAAGTCGGCCCCAAAATTAATAAAAGGAGAAAAATTGTTGCAATTAAGAAGTTACAGGTCGGCCCTAAAGTCAAATARAGGAGTTACTTGGAAGGGTATAAATACACATCAAAGATCCTCTCATTTGATTAACTAAGTAAGAAATCAAGCATGTGATCTCTTAGTGAATCTGAGGTAGCGATTCAGAGGTAGCAGAGGAGWGTGAAGAAGGAAGTCTCAGAGCCTCATATTGGAGAAGGGTTTTTGGTAACCCGAATTGARCAGACCCCTATGGGTTAGGTATAGGGTGTCCCACGAGACCCCCACAGATTATGMAACACTTATCAAGCAAGGCACTGCCTACCATTCAGTCTAATTCTAAGAGGCTTAGAAAGTGTTTGATGATGGAGCTATTGCCTTGATGTTGAAGCTTGAGGAAGGTTTGATGATATGAGATCTGATGTACTGAGTTTTACATAATGAAAAGGTATGTTATTCTATATATTTTGAGGCTTATATAATGAAGGTTATGGCACATAATTGAGGTATTTGGCACATGGTGTTAGTATATGCTTTGATTCATATCTTGTAAGGTTTGGCACATGCTTAAGGCATGGCATATTGTTGTGGTACATCTTGGATACTTTGGTACATGGCTTGAGGAATGTTTTTTTTTGCATATTCTTTGATACATATCTTGGTGATTTTGGCACATTTTTGAGAAGTTGGTATATGCTTGAGGCATATCTTGGAGATGTTGATTTATGATTGAGACATATTTTAGCACATTTTTTTGGACATGGTTGATGCACATCTTAATGGTCATGGTACATGGTTGACGCATATCATGGATATTTTGGCACATGCTTGAGGCATGTCTTGAATTTTTTGGCACATGGTTGATTCATATCTTGATGGTAATGGTACATGGTTTGAGGTATATTATGGAATATTTGGCACATGCCTGAAGTACATCTTGTCTCATGGTTTAATGCTTATCATGGTGATTTTGATCACATGATTTGGAGATGTTCTTGTTGATCTTAGAATAAGATTTATGTGGTTATTGGGATGGATTTGGTTTTGAAGATGATGATGTATCACTATTAGTGACATTTTTCGTGACTATTTGAGTTTGCTTTTGATGATAAATGACAATTACAATGATAGGCTGAGTTTGGTTTTGATGATGATGATGTATCATTGATAACAACAGTGATAGGTTGAGTTTAAATTTATATTTTAGGGAGGAAGGAAGGGGAAAGGAAAGGGGGTTGGAGCCTCCTTTAGGTTGGAGCTGGAGAATATAGGGAGACATAGCTTCCTTCATGTTGGAGCCTGTAAATCAAGGGGTTGGATCATCCTTCCAGTTGGAGCTGGAGAATTCAAGGAGTTGTAGCTTCCTTCAGGTTGGAGCCTCCTTCCAGTTGGAGCTGGGGAATTCAAGAAGTTGTATCTTCCTTCAATTTGGAGCCTTTAAATTAGGGGGTTGGAGCCTCCTTCCAGTTGGAGATAGACAATATAGGGATTTATAACTTTCTTCAGGTTGGATCTTGTAAATAGGGGTTGGTGACTCCTTCCAATTGGTGTTGGAGAATCTTGGAAGTTGGTTCTTCCTATGAATGTAATATTAAACATATATATATTAAAAATCATTATGTTGTTTTCTCCCCTTTGGGTTTCCATGTAAAACTCTTTTGTACTAAGCATCTATAGTTATATGTTTACGATATATCAAATGCAATCATAAGTGAATGGAATTGTTGATAATTTAATGTTTACATGTTATGGTTCTAAATGGTAAAAAGTGCTCAATATTGATTCACACCCCCCCCCCCCTCTCAGTTTTGGTGAATATTCCAACAATTGGTATCAGAGAAGGTCCTTTAGAATCAGTCTAACCACTAGAAGATAGATCATTGATTACACAACTAATGGAACATCATTATTTGATGTTTAGAATTATTATATATGGAGCCCAAGAATGAAAGTATTTTTAGAGGCACATGGATATGATGTTTGGTACTTAGTTGTTACAGGATACATCACTAAACATAAACCTCCAAGTACTGCATCCAAGAAGGAATTGAAAAGGAAAAACAAAATAGCAATGGATTTCATCCTAGATGTATTACCTTATTTGGTAAGATTCAAAATGGGACAATGTTCATAGTCCAAAGAGATTTGGGATAATCTACATAATCTCTACTATAAGGAATCTTTTCTTGCAACCACATAGCTAGAGCATGTTGATCAAGATAAATAAGATGTTGAGAAAGAACAAGAAGAAGGAACCTCATCAGATCAGACAGATCCAGAAGAAGATTATGAATAAGGTGAAGTAGATATTGAATCAGAACTAATCAGTGCTTTAAGTGAACTAAAAAGAGAAAGGAGGAAAAACAAGTCTCTCAAGAAATAATTGATCAAGCTAAAGGAGGGTTATCAAAAAACTAACAAAAATTATGAATATGTCCAATAGATTGTCATAAATATAAAGGTTCAGCTGGAAGAATCCAAAGTAATTGAACAAACACTCAATAATCAGTTGGAAAAAAAGAAGTGTTTGGAATACGAAATAGCATCACTTAAAAAGGAATCAAATAAGAGAGAAGAAATTTTGACAACTAATCTTAAAAATATATCTGAATACTTAAACAAGCTTGAAACAGAATTTATTCAACAAGAAAGAAGATTTGAAGAAGAAATCATCTCCTTGAAAACCCAAATTGAATAAGAAAATAGAATGAAAGAAGGAATGAAGATCCAGATGATGAAGAAAGAAGACTATAGTGAGAAGCTTGAGGAAGAATTCATCTGATTGAGGGTTGAAGTTCACAAGCTCAACAAGAACTTGAAGAGATCTCAAGTACTAGAAGACATTCTCAGCTATCAAAGGTCATCATTCAATAAAGTAGGTCTTGGATACATTGGTGATACCTCATGCAAATAATATGCAAATGCCAATCCCAACAAGAGCATTGAAGAGAGAGGAAGCTCTATAGATCTAGTAAAGAAAGTTGAAGACAAGTTTTCTAGGTTGTCAAAAAGGAAGAATGAAGAGAAGGCTAAGAATTATGCATAAATTATCAAAGGAAGGGATCATGGTCAGCAAGAGTTAAATAGGAATGAATGAAAAATAAGTGTTCCCCCAAGAAGAATAAGCTTCATTTATTATGAAGGAAACAACACAAGATAATATCGTAATTAGCTAAGGGATGAATTCAAAACAATTACATCACAAAGAAGATCATTTACTCCCAGGTATCAAAGTTTATTTTCTGGTTATTGTTTTACTTTTTATAACTTTGGACATAAAGTCGTAGATTGCAAAGCATATGGAAGAAATGTTCAAGCAAGAGATGTTTTTGTGGCTCCCTACAATATTGAATGTTATAAATTCCACAAATATGGACACATAGCTTGTGACTGTAGAAGCATGATGAAGCCTTCCATGAAGGAAAACATTGATATCAAGTACAAGAAGGTTTGGAGAAGAAAACAAGAAGAGAAAGAGAATGAGTAACTCTCAGAGATCATACTCACGAGATTTACAGAGTTGCAAAATCATGAAGAATCTACAAGCAAAGAGGAAGATGTCAAAATTCAAAAGGATGATCCTAAAATAGACCAGGTTTATACATTTTTCTAAGTCGTCGTCTTAGAGAATTCCAGTAAATGTGAATGTTGAATAGAGGGAGTCTAAGAAACAGCCATTACAAATTGGAGAACTATCTTTTGGGAAGTCTGAAGTGTTTACATATTCTTGGAAGGAATATTCATATTTCTTTGATGATAGAGGTGTAGAATATCTCATAACATAATGGTTTATTAAGGAGAATTTCTTGGAACACATCCTCATGAAAGTTTAAAAATTAATACTTGACATGAATCAGAGAAGATACATGACAATGGATGAAAGAATGAGCTCAAAAGGAACTACAAAAAGAATCGTTGTGATTACCATAAAGAGGAAGGCTCAGTAAAGAATATGACTCAAAAGAGAACCATATTTACAGATGGAACTAGTTATTCACAGGAAGGAAAGTCATGGGAGGCACAAAATGAAAGGAGGAGAGAAACTGTCAGGAGGAGTTATACTGTCAAATTCATATTGATGAATGATTATGAAATTGATGTGAGCTTAGTGAATACATGACAAGACATGAATACTTGAAGTCAAGTGATGAAGGAATATTTACGCGAATGTTTTTAATATACATTAGTGGATTACAATAACATGAAGTACCAATGGACAAGAAGCCCCTGTTGGCACAGGGGCAGACCCAGGTTTCAATTCTTCAATAGTGCACCAACAAGCCCTAACTATTGTCCCTTTCGGCAACACCTACAAAGTAGATGTAGTCTCACTCGAAGTAGAAATAGGGGGGTTGCAGGACACAAGTGTCTACAACCATAGGAAATGCAAAGTGATTCCAAAACACAATGCAAAACAATCTAGATATTCTTTACCACTCTTATGCCCACTTCGCAAGGCTAGATATATCTCTTATCTCTAACAAAAAATGCAATAATCAGTATATCAGATATCAAAAAACACAGCATCAACCACAAAGAACAACAAGATATACGTGGTTCACCCTCTCCCTAGGGATACATCCACATAACTATGTTTTTTGATTTATTAGATGAAAACATATATTTTGATCTATGCACTTAGTTGTATATCTTTCTCTTTCTCTCTCTTTCTCTTACCTCCCTGCGCACCCAGCTGCAAGGTTGATCTTTGCACCCAGCTGGAGATATTACAATGCAAGAATGCACAATATCAATATTGTTCTCACAACAATAATAGTAACCAATGACCAAAAATAAACAACCCTCTCGAGTCTTCTAGACCTTTATTTATAGATTACATGACTCTCAGACAACCTTAGACTACTGTCTAGGTGTCAAAACCCTAGATCCAAAACCCTAGGTGCCAAAACTCTAGGTTCACTCAACCCATGCTTTCAGAACTTCGCCAGCCTATCCTTCCTTATTTTCCACGAGGTGATCCAAAGCACCCATTGGTTTATTTTTCCACTTGTTGAGTAGTCCACGATCCATCTTCTTTGTTTCTTTATCTTCCTTGATATTCTCTTCCAACGGCTAGCATTTCCTTTACTTCACTTCTTCTTTTCTGCTTCTTTAACCACTTTGACCCTTCCTCAGTTTGTGTTCTTTCCATGTAGTTTGTGCTTCATATTTCCTCTTCTTTAATATTTTCTTTCTTCCTTAATACCAAAAAAAGGGCCAAAATCCCCCCAACACTCACATGTGACTCGTTCCAAGTCACTCCAAGATTGAGCCTTCTATATCACTTCGACTGCAGACTACGTGGAGCAACCTGTGCTTTCTGATCTGTACCTCCCTATGTTGTGTAGACTATCTTTTCTGTGTTTGGTACCTAGTTTCAACTGCACCTGGTACCTATACCCTTCTTTCTTTTCTTTTACTGAGAGCTTCAAGGCAGTTGGTTGTCATAATACAGCTTCAACCTGCTCCCGTTCACTAAACCATCCTTCCATTATCCCTTAAGAGTCTTCAACTGTGCAACTCTTCCTTCTGTAACATATACAACCTTGAATGGTCCAATCCAATGTCTCCTGAACTTCCCTAGATGCTTCATGAAATTTCTTTCATATAACAGTACCAAATCCCCTTGCTTAAATTATTTCTTCTTGATATGTCTATCATGGTAAGCCTTGTCTCTCTCTTTTTGTACCTTCTTATGGAATCCCGCAATAAAATTTTCTTCCTCTAGTTCCATCAAATGCATGAGCCTATCTTGGACAATTCATGTGTCATCCGTACCTATAAATGTTGCAATTCTTAAACTAGGAACCAAATATTCTATATGTACCACTACTTCCAGGCCATATACCAACTTAAAGGGAGTCTTTGTAGTTATCTCTTTGTAAGTAGTTCTATAAGCCCATAATACTATTGGAATTCTCAGATACCAATCATCTCTGTCAACACTGCAAATCTTAGTCAGTGTTGTCTCCAAGATCTTATTGAAAGCTTTGATTGTGTCATTCGCGTGTGGGTGGTATGGGGTGCTCTTATGATGGTAAATTTTGAATTCATGATTCAAGGCTTCAATAGTTTTGTTGATGAAGTGTGTGCCTTTATCACTCATTAGGATCTTCAAGCATCCAAATCTAGTTATGATATCCTCAAATATGAATTGTGTAGTTGTGGTTGCACTACAATCCTTAACCGCTCTTGCTTCTGCCCATTTGGTCAAATACTTTGTAGCGGTGATAATGTATTGAGATCCTGTGCACTTTCCTGGTGGGTTAATAGGTCCCACAAATTCAATAGACCATTTCTCAAATACTTTTAATGTTAATTTCGGTGCCAAAGGAATTTCATCCCTTCTATAAGGCTTCCCTACTCATTGGCATACATCGTAGGATCTATAGTAGTCCTAATCATCCTTTTGTAAAGTAGACCACCAAAGGCCATCTCTGAAGACATTATGTGTTGTTGTTGTCCCTTCATAATGTCCTCCTATGATGCCTTCATGTGCTTCTACCATAATCAATGGTATTTCTGCCTCCATAACACATCTCTTCAAGATGTCTTTTGGTCCCATCTTATATAACTATCCAACTATAAGTTGAAAATCAGCAGCGTGAACTACCAACTATTTCTTCTGAATAAATGTATATTCACGAGGTGCCATTCCTATGGACAGGAACTAAACTATCTTGGCGAAGTGATCATTGAGTTTTCTAATGGCCAACAGTTGTGCATCTGGTAGTGTATCCTCCAGACTAGTAGGTTCCTCACCATGTTCCAACCCGGATAAGTGATCAGGTGCTTTATTCATTCTTCCTGGCTTAACCACAATCTCAAAATCATACTACTGAAATAGTAGTAGCGATCTGCATATTCTCCCCCCAACACTGGCTTTTTGACTACGTACTTCAATGCAGAATGATCAGTGAACATCTTAAAATGTCCTCCCAACAAATAGTGTCTAAACTTATGCAGCGCATATACCATAGTCATGCCTTCTCTTTCAGTCGTAGTATAGTTCCTTTCATCTATAGAAAGCATCTTGCTAGCAAAGGCTATGGGGTGGTCAATGTCTCATGATCCTAAGTGTGATAAGATTGCTCCTAATGCAATGGACGAAGCATCGACATGAACATTGAACTCCTTATTCCAATCTAGGAAGACCAAGATAGGTGTAGTGACCATTTTCTGTTTTAGTGTGTCGAAGATCTGTTGGAATTCTTCTATCCATTGGAACTTACTATCTTTCTTTAATAGCTTCTTCATAGGTGTTGTTATTTTTGCATAACCCTTAATAAACTTTCTATAGTACCCAGTGTGTCCTAATGTAGTGCGTAGTTGTTTAACCGAAGTAGGAAGAGGTAGATCAACAATGATAGAAATCTTGGAAGGATATACCAACAACCCATACTTACACATGATATTCCCTGGAAGCACTCCAAAGGGTGAAAATAAAATACACTTTTTTCAGATTCAGGGCAATCTGACATTGCTTGCACTTATCTAACATTAATCTCAAGCATTCAATATGATCCTTCATTAGGCTAAACACAATCCAATCATCAAAGTATGCTTCCAAGAACTTGTGTAAAAAGTCCTTAAATGCTTTGACCAACACCCTATAAAATATGTTTGGTGCATTCTTCAAGCCAAAAGGCATCACAGTGTACTAAAAATAAACCCATTTTGTTGCAAATGTGGTCTTATGTCGATCTTCCTTAGCATTTCTGATCTGGTGATAGCCTAAAAATCTATCTATGAATGAGTAGACCTCTTGTACTCCTACATTATCTAGGACTTCATCAGTAAAGGGTGTAGGAAAGGGGTCATGTAGGCATGCATCATTCAATTTTCTTAAATATACACAAATTTTGATTTCTCTTGACTTCTTATCTTGGACCACCATAGGGTTGATCCATTTAGATTCTTCAACTGGTTCTATGATTCCTGATTCCATCATTCTCTCCAATTCAATCCTAACTTTCTGCATATATTTTGGATTCAGCCTGTAGGGTCTCTGCTTGATGGGTCTTGCATCTGGTCTCAAATGGATATTCATTTCCCCCATGGGTCCTTTAATGCCCTTCATGTCTATGAACTTGGTTGGAAACAAGTCCTAATATTCATGCAATAATTCTGTGATATTTCTAATAGTAGCATCATCCCAATAGTCTCCAAMATTTTCCATATTAGGTGCTTTCTCTGTTCCAATGTTAACTTTCTTAAGTTTAATGGGCTACCCAAAAAAGGTAATTCAATAMCTGGCCCTTCTTTTGTCCTTCAGTTTCTAAAATGTTTACATCCCTCAGGTCATCATCCTCATCAGCATTAATATTGTAGCAATCCTATAACTACTGAAGGGGCACARCCCATTCATCTTCTTCTCATTTAAGGGGGAGGTTAGGTGCCTCCTCAAATACCTTCTATCTTATGATTTGTAAATCCTAATCTATTGTAGGGTACTGAATTTAAAATAAGAAGGTAGCTATAATTTGTTGAGTCATACCATACCAATATGTAGTGACAAAGCGCAGTTCTGCTTGACGATACCAGTTGATAGGTGTATTGTCCAATGTGTTAATGAACTTATGCACCCATTGTTCTTTAGGAATATTTCTCTAGGCCTCCTCACAACTTCTCATGTGGTCCTTTGGATAACTCTGACCTGTGTATCAAATTTCACATCCTTCAGCTTGGTCTGAGAAGCACACTGTCAACAAGGTGTGACATTGTACCCACTCTACGATGTTCTTCTTGTGTGTTCCCCACCATCTAGCTGGTGTCGCTTTCAATGCTTCGTCCAGTGCCAACAACCTCTGTTTTACTGGTACAATTTTCTCAAATTTAGATAGAAATGTCTCTAAATGATTCAAGCCTTCAAATGTAGGGATATTAATAAATTTTGTGCCAATCTAGGGACCTTCTCTAGTCAATCTGGCACATTACCTTGTAGAGACTTTGTAGATTCTATTCTGCTATTTTTCCAATGCTTCCTCTAAATCTAATGAACATGCACTTTCACTTCGCCAACTTAGGTTTCCATCTGTTGTGGGATTAATATAATGTTGTTGCCTTGTTGTCAGTTTGTAGATGTTTTCTAGCTCGTAGGCGCAGTCTTCTTCTCTTATTGGTTCTGTGTATCCGCGACCTTCATCAAGGTCAAGAGGTATAATGACCTTAATGCCATTACCCTCAAATGTCATTCTTCTCTTCTTTAGGTCAACAACAGTCGAATTGTAGAAAGCCCAATCAATTCCTAACAACGTAGGATAAGGACAACTATCATCCACAATATCAATCACTCCAAAGTCTAGAAATTTCCTTACCCCATCGATGTCTACAGGGACATGCTATAGTCTTCCAAAGGGGCTCACCACTTGCTGATTAGCCATCCTGAGCCTAATAGGAGAGTAAATCAATCTAGGTTTTTCCATCAATGCCCAAGTTTGCTTCATCATAACATTTACTTTTGATCCCAAGTTGAGGACCACATAGTCCATGTCGTAGTATGCAATCTGAGCACTAAGGTGAAATTCTATGTTTGTCCTTCTTTTCCTTGATACTTGATTCACAGCTCTACTTAGCATAGGTTCTATCCTCCCAATTTTATATTTTCTTACTAGGTGTTGTAGCTCCTGCACATATTTTTCATCTTTAATCAAATTGATACATGTATATAAGAAGTCCATGAGATTTCTTACCTCTTTTCCTTGTTTAGATAGAGAAGAATGATCAAATGTTGGTGGCATTTCACATTCCCTGACTTCTGGTTGTGCCCTAGAAAAAGGATCTTGTTCTCCTACAAATTCTCTCCTTGCTTCTTCAAAATCATGCCTCTCTCTCCTTGGATCAAACATTTGTGCCTTTTCTGTATCTCTTATGATCCCTGATCCTTCTCTAGTCTTTCCTAGAGTCGCCCTATATTCTCTTGTAATAGCGCTTCCTCTAGTAATAACAACGACTATGGGGTCCTCATCGCAAGGTTCTGATGATATTAATTGGACTTGTTGGTTTCATCCTCATCTCTCCTGAATTTTATCTAACAACATTGGACACTCTTCGATGACATGATCAAATGAATTACAGTAGTTTCAAGTAGTACAAGGGTTCTGACAATCCCTTGCCAAATTTCTAGGTTGTGCGCAATTATAGAGAATGATCTGACCTCTACCTCGACCCATACCTCCTCCTTTTCCTCTTCCTTTGAATCCACCATGAGGGTTGAAATTTTCTCTTCGTGGGGAGTTAAACTGCGCATTATTTCTGTCTTGTTGAGCTTATCCTTGAATTTTATATGTATCCCTTGATATTTCATGCATGAGATCGTAAGCCCTACAATCCTTCTCATCATGCCCCACAGGTTTACAGAATGTGCAGTAAATATTGGTGGGGGTCTGTACATATTTTTTCATGTAGTAACATTCACCAAGGTGGTGTCTAGTTCTACATACCTCACACTAGGGTACAATAGCCTGCTTCAAAGGATTAAGTTCTCCAGAGGCCAAGTATTCATGAAATAGGGGACAGTGCTCTTTTTCATGGCCCTCTGATTTACGTCTGATACACCAGATATATTCTCTTTTATATTTTCCTTTATCTTTCTTCATATATTCCACCTATAAATATAATCTAGTTAACTGATTCAAAATCTGACTCATACCTGGACTGGATTCTCCTACAGGGGTTGCTTCTAGTTTCATGGAAATCTCTAGAGCTTCATCCTATGAATCAACCTTCTGTTGCATCAAAGGAACTCTGATATGTGGCAGGAGGGCAACGATGAACCATTCTTTATTTTGTTCATATGGAATCTAAAAACTTAAGTGGCATGTCAAGGTCTTAAACCTCTAATCAAACTCCCAAACAGGTTCAGTTACCTTCTACTTGATCTCCTTCATCTCTGTAATACACTGTGACTCTGACTTAGGCTTCTTGAATTTTTCACTCAACGCAGTCTTGATATCACTCAACAGTTTAGGCTGTCCATGTTCTGAAGCAAACTTCATATACCATCTCAGTGCGTGATCCCTCAAGGTAGTAATAAATTGATCTCTCTTAAGAGCTTCATCGGTGACTTGCTTAATGCTCCATACATCTTCGCATAATAACCAGTGTTGATCAGTATCCTCAGATCCATCTCCTCTGAAAATGGGTAACCTCATCTCATCTTCCATACATAATCTTTGGTTTCTCAACTGAGTATGTACTAAATTTGTTGTAACAGTACTCTGATTTCTTTGACTACGCTAGTTACTTAATTCTTTTAAAACAATAGGAGTAGTAGTAGTACTTACCTCGATAGTAGGCACAGTTCTCGAAGTTTTTGGTTCTTCTCGGTGAAGTTCCTTAGCCTCTACCTCTTCTGTTCTTGTGGACTCTGAATAATACTCATCTGTTAGATCCGCTTCTTCTCCACTGTAGAATCCCTAGTCTTCGTGATTCTTCTTAAATAGGTTCACAAGAGGAACCTCTCTTAACGATCTCCCACTGCGCGTGTGTCCAGACTATGTGTCACTGTCGCTATCTAAATTCTTGAACATTAGCTTCACTATATCTTCAAGATATTATTCTCATGCAATAACATCTTAATCTTTAGCTTCAAGAAGTGTAGTAACTTTCCCTAGGTCCCTTAAATAAATACCTCTCTGCTTAACTATACAATTCTACTTTGTCAATAGAAAAATCAGTAATGTACCCTCCAATAGTGTTATCAAACTAGAGATCCACTGCTCTAGACACATCGTTATCAACTCTCTTGAATTTCTTGATAAATTCTATTGTCCAAACCACAGGTGGTCTAGATATGATCTCAAACTGAGTGTCTGCTAATTTGGCTAACCACTCATATAACTCCTTATGAAAATCTCATGTATGTCGGTAAAGATGTACCTTCCTAACCAGTCATATGTACTAATTCTATGATCCTTGTTCTAAGCTTCGAAAAAGTCCTTTTCTTGTTCTTCTATCCACTTTTGAATCTTTGTCTTCAATGGAAACCACCTTGACATTCCCTCAAGAAGATCTTGGTACCGGCAATAGAAACATTTGTTGGCACAGGGGCAGACCCAGGGTTCAACRCTTCAACAATGCACCAACAAGCTCTAACTACTGGCCCTTTCAGCARCACCTGCAAAGCAGATGTAGTCTCACCCAAAGTAGCAATAGGAGGGTTCCAGGAAACAGGTGTATACAACCAGAGGAAATGCAAAGTGATCCCAAAACACAACGTAAAAAAATATAGATATTATTTACCACTCTTATGCCCACTTCACGAGGCTAGATATATCTATTATCTTTAACACAACAATGCAATAATCAGTATATCAGATAGCAAATAACACAACATCAACCATGAAGAACAACAAGATATACGTGGTTCACCCTCTCCCTAGGGCTACATCCACAAAATTGTGTTTCTTGATTTATTAGATGAAAACATGCAGTTCTATCTGCACACTTAGTTGTAGATATTTCTCTTTCTCTCTCTTTCTCTTCCCTTCCTACGCACCCAACTGCAGGGTTGATCTTCGCACCAATCTAAAGATCTTACAATGCAAGAATGCACAATCTCAATATCATGCTCACAACAATAATAGTAACCAATGACCAACAATGAACAACCCTCTCGACTCTTCTAGAAATTTATTTATACATTACATGACTCTCAGACATCCTTAGACTAAAGTCTAGGTGTCAAAACCCTAGATCCAAAAACCTAGGTGCAAAAACCCTAGGTCCACTTGACCCATTCTTTCAGGGCTTCGCCAGCCTGTCCTTCCTTCTTTTCTGCGAGGTGCTCCAAAGCACCCATTGGTGTATTTTTCCACTTGCTGAGTTTTCCATGATCCATCTTCTTTGTTTCTTTATCTTCCTTGATCTTCTCTTCCAATGGCTAGCTTTTCCTTTAATTCGCTCCTTCTTTTCTACTTCTTTAACCACTTCGAACCTTCCTCAGTTTGTGTGCTTGTCGTGTAGTTTGTGCTTCATCTTTCCTCTTCTTCAATCTTTGCTTTCTTCCTTAATACCAAACCAAGGGCCAACAACCCCATAAGAGAGGAAATGAATCATATATAATAACCCCCACATTGATCTACATGACATCTTGCAAAAAATACAGAGGGAGAGAAAGAACAAAAGTAGGAAAGATCAAAAGAAAATAATAAAGGGAGAGATAGATTTTCAAAATAAGGTATACTTCTACGGAAGTTACCCTTTTCCATTGATGTCAAAGGGAGAGAGAAATTTCATAAGCATGGAGACAAGGGGAGCGCATGAAGATAGGGGGAGAAATGGTCATAGGGGGAGTATGAGTGTTGTCATCATTTCCAAAGGGGGATATTTTTGGACAATTGGTTTTCATTGATGTAAACCCTATAACAAGTCTAGAAGACCCTAGAAGTGATTTGGTTTTCATTGATGTCAACCCTATAAGAAGCCCCAAAACAAGTTTGGAAGTCTCTAGAAGTAATGGATGTATTTGAAGAAGCCTCTAAAGTGTTCCCCTTATGGCGTAGGTTTAAGAATGGCCATTAATGGAAGACGCTTTGAAGAATTCTACAAAGAAACCATAAGAATATGGCTAGGAATCCCCAGAGGTGTGGTCATGAATCTCAAAGTTAATTAGAGAAAAGGAGTATGAAAGACATTGAGAACACATGAAAAACTCTCATAGATGGATGGTCCTCATCATGTCATTTCCAGTGGTAGGTAGTATGCCACATGGTTCCTCGTGGTTAATAATTTATACCCTCTTAAAGATGAAGCCCCAAAGTATGGTTAAAAATCCCCTAAATGGTTGCACAAGAATTTACAAGCCAGCCGCAAAATTAATTAAAGGAGAAAAATTCTTGCAAATAAGAAGTTATAGGTTGTCCCTAAAGTCAAATAAAGGAGTTACTTGGAAGGGTATAAATACACATAAAAGATCCTCTCATTTGATTAACTAAGTAGGAAATAAAGAAAGTATGTGATCTCTCAGTGAATCTAAGGTAGCATAGGAGTGCGAAGAAGGAAGTCTTAGAGTTACAGACTGGAGAAGGGTTTCTGGTAACCCTAATTGAGCATACCCATGCAGGTCAAGTATAGGGTTTCCCGTGAGGTCCCCGTGGGTTGCACAACACTCCTTAAAAAAGGCACTGCCTATTGTCTGATCTAGCCTCACAAGGAAGTGGAAACCTTTTATGATGAAGCTATTATCTTGATGTTGAATCTTGAGGAAGGTTTGATGGTCTGAGATTTGATGTACCAGGTTTTACATAATGAAAATGTATGTTATTCTATATATTTTGAGTCTTATATCTTGAGGTTATGGTACATAATTGAGGTCTTTGGTGCATGGTGTTGGCATATGCTTTTAGGAAAATTTTGGATGGTTTGGCACATGCTTGAGGCATGAAATATTCTTGTGGTACATCTTGGATACTTTGGTACATGGATTGAGGCATGATTTTTTTTGGCATATGATTTGATACATATCTTGGTTATTTTGGCAGATGTTTGATATGTTGATATATGATTGAGGCATATCTTGGAGATGTTGTTACATGCTTGATACATATTTTGGGCCATGTTATGGGACATGGTTGAGGCACATCTTAATGGCCATGGTACATGGTTGAGTCACATCTTGATGGCCATGGTACATGGCTGAGGCATATCATGGATATTTTGGCACATGCTTGAGGCATGTCATGAATGTTTTTGCACATGGTTGATGCATATCTTGATGGTAATGGAAAATGGTTTGAGGTATATCATGGATTCATTGGCACGTGCTTGAATCACATCTTAGCTTATGGTTTGATGCATATCATGGTGATTTTGAGCACATGATTTGAATATGTTCTTGGTGATATTGTCATAATATTTATGTGGTTATTGTGATGGATTTGGTTTTGATGATGATGATGTATCAGTATCAGTGACAGTTAGAGTGACCGATTGAGTATGGTTTTGATGATCAGTGACAGTTAGAGTGATCGATTAAGTATGGTTTTGATGATCAGTGACATTTATAATGATAGGCTGATTTTGATTTTGATGATGATGATATATCAGTGACAACAACAGTGATAGGTTGATTCTACATTAATATTGTAGGTAGGAAGGAAGGGGAAAGGAAAGGGGGTTGGAGCCTCCTTCTAGTTGGAGCCAAAGAATATAGGGATTCATATCTTCCTTCAATTTGGAGCCTATTAATCATGGGTTTGGAGCCTCCTTCTAGTTGGAGCTAGAGAATTCAAGGAGTTGTAGCTTCCTTCAGGTTGGAGCCTATAAACTAAGGGGTTGGAGCCTCCTTCCAGTTGGAGCTAAAGAATCTAGATAGTTGTAGATTTCTTCAGGTTGCAGCTTGTAAATAGGGGTTTTTTTCCTCCTTCCATTTGGTTCTAGATAATATTAGAAGTCGGTGCTTCCTATGAATGTAATATTGAATATATATATTAAAAATCATTTTGTGGTTTTTTCCCATTTGGGTTTCCATCTAAAACTCTTGTGTATTTTGCATCTATGTTTATATGTTTATGATATTTTAAATGCAATCATATGTGAATGGATTTGTTGATAACTTAATTTTTATATGTTATGGTTGAAAATGGTAAAAAGTGCTCAATATTGATTCACCCCCACCCTCTAAGTATTGGTGAATATTCCAACACCAATATCTAGCCTTAGTCAACTGTAAAAGAAATCACCATTTAACTAAGTTCACATATGTGGAAGAGAGAGAAAGGAGTGAATGCATGAGATATGTGACCTCCTTCTCTTAAGCATGAAAAAATAAATTGTTTCATGAGAGAAAAGAAACGGTTTCATGCATGAGTTACCTGCACTAGTTTAACTAAACTCTCCACTAGTCTAACTAAACTCCTAATTGAATTCCAATTGAAGAGGGAATGTGCCTTGATTTTTAGGAAATATCCTAAAAATAGCCTAAAAAATAAGAGACCCTCTCGACGACTAGAAATCTCTAAAAAATAGGGAAAAAATACTAGGTGAGTGTGTAAGTGTGTAACATCTCCAACACCCCCCATGAACACTACTAGAGTGTAATGAAGAA
>JASDQU010686706.1:41514-52840 GCA_032191745.1 Picea mariana
GCATCAAAAATGAAGACAAACATTGCATCAAAAGGAAAGGCAGTTGGCCCATAACCTGCCCTTCACTCCACAAATACCTCGCAATTGTCCAAGTTTAAGCTTGGTGAATATTTTGTTGAAGATGTAGGAAGCTGTACAGATGTGATGAAGTAGATGCACCAATGATATTTTTGCATATTTCCACTTTCTCTTATTGTAAATAATAATATTCAATCCCATTCATTCATGGAAAGTCTAGGTGAAACTGTGCAAATCGCGTGGCCTTTTCTGGAAAAGCCCTAAAAATTTTCCAAATTTAAAATCCCAATAACTTCACTTCTTGGACTAGTTTTGAACAATTTTTTTCTTAAATTGGGTATTTTCCCAAGAGGAATTCAAATATCCAATTATTTTCTACAAATTCTGCTCAAAAAGTGTCATAAGTGAATCTGAAGTGTGTGACCCCCTTTTTGGCTCCTGAGCTGCATGCATGGCATATGAGTGTGGCACTTGATATGCATGCATGGGAGTATTTTCATGTGGATTCTGGGATTCATGCATGGTGCATGCAAAAGTGTCTATATGCGGCTCCTAAGATGCATGCATGGCATATGAAAAGTGTCTACATGCGGCTCTTGAGATGCATGCATGGTGTCTTCCACATGTGATTCACAAAACCTATCTAAAATAGAGTAGACATCATCTTGAACAAACGGATGTGAAGATACTTTTATAGAAGTCTCTTCAAAATGAGAGGCTTGATATTTCAATGGATTTTCTGTTGGCTCTATATTTTCAATCTCTTATATGAAATCTTCACAATCTTCCTTATTCCCAAATCAAACCTTCAATATGGTCGATAGTTTGTTAGGAGTTGAGAGTGATTCAACATGATACAATATTTAAGGAGAAATAAAAAAGAAAATACATCCGAAAGCCATATATTTTCTATTGAGAAAATCAATTTTTTCTTTGGAGGAATCAAGATCTACTTTTGTTTCCATGGCTATTTGGTATAATCCTCGATTCCTTAGCTGATGAAAAATCCTTAGCTTCAAATAAACATAATTGTATTGCATGAGAAGAATAACTTATGTTGATTCCATCCTTCTTGATTGAATCTTCCTGCTGAACCTGCAAAAAATGGATGTGTGCCTTTGTTATAGCAACCTATGGGCTATGATACCATGTGAAGTTTGGGTGAAAACCCTGAAACTAGTCACAAATAACCTAGCTATATCGAATCACACAAAGCTTGCAATAGAAAAGAGAGAGAAAGAAAATTTTGAGAGAAAGAATGAGAAAAATATCTTAATGACTACTATTATACATAAAGAATGAGAAATACAGTCGCATATAAGTATTCTAAGACAAACAATGCATTAATAGTAGGATTACATGTTCCATAGTAGTGATTTAAAGATATTTGGACACTAACTCATTGTAATGGGAGTCAACTAATATCTAGTCTCAGTCAACTGTCAAAGAAACCACCAGTTAACTAAGTTCAGACATGTGGAAGAAAGAGAAAGGTGTGCATGCATGAGATATGGAACCTCTTGATCTTAAGCATGAAAAAATCAATTGTTGCATGAGAGAAAAACAACTCTTGCATGCATGAGCTACCTCCACTTGTTTAACTAAAATATCCACTAGTTTAACTGAACTCCTAACTCAAGTCCAACTGAAGAGGGAATGCACCCTAATTTTTAGGAAATCTCCTAAAAAATAGCCTAAAAAATAGGGTACACTCTCGACGACTAGAAATACCTAAAAATAGGAAAAATAATTACTAGGTGAGTGTGTAACATATCCAACAAAAACCCCCATGAGGTGGATCTTGAAGTGATGAATAATCATGATTCTGAGACTCAATCTTTATTTCCTCTGCATTTTCATGATTTCCTTACATTTTGATATCTCCTTTAGGAATTCTCTCATATAAAGCATGTAATATCATGGAATACATGGAATTTTTCAATTCTAGCATCTTCTTTTCCATATTCTCCCAGTTTCATCCATCTTTTTTTCAATCTGATCCATCTTGTTTTCCACCCCATCGATCTTCTTTTCCACCTTTCCAATCTAGTGAAATATTTATTCTCTTTCTTTTTGAGTTGTGGTTGAACTCTCTAGAGGTTTAATTTGTGAAATAAATTTTGGAGAAAATTGTGGAGCCATCTGAGAAAATAATAATTCTCCTCTTTTTCCTCTTTATAACAAATTTTGAATCATCAAAAATATGTCTTTCAATCAAAATTTATGTCAATTGTAAGTTGTGTACCTTTCAAACCCTTAATTTGGAGTATCTTTGGATGAATATCCTTTGTCCTGATATGTCTTTGAACTTTTAACCCTTCTTAATTCTCAAATTTCGTCATGTATTACTTTGATATGACTTCTTAAACTCTTGAAAATTTCATAGTATAAACCTTCACCGATAAAACATTTATAACACAAATACCAAAATGATTTGTTTAAGACTAATTTCAGGATTAGTAAAAATACCCAAATTCCATAATATATAACTCACAAATTATAATGATTCAAGTTGTAAAACTTTTTCCACAGGTAATTCTCTATGTCCCCTCGAGATTTTAAAAATTTTAGAATTTGAAACTTCACTGAATTTTTTTTATAGAGAAAATAAAAAGATGGTGTGTTCGATACTAATTTCAGGACTAGCCACAAACCCTAACTTCCATAGGTGATATATCCAAAAATATAATGAACCAAATCCTAAAAAAATTTCGGTTATTTTTTTCTATCTTTACTTAGTATCCTAAAAATTTCACTATCTGAAACTTCCCATAAAAATATTTATAGAAAAAGTCCCAAGATGACTCGTTTAAAACTAATTTCAGGATTAAAAAAAAACCTACCTTCCATAGGCTATATCTCTGAAATTATAATCAACCGGAACCTAAATTATTTTACCAAAAATACTTGGATATGTCTCTTGAGAAACCTACAAATTTTTTGTCTAAAGCATCCCCAAAAAATTAGTTATGGTGAAAATTCCAAGATGACTTGTCTTAAGAAGCAAAACCCTATGATCAATGCTTTGAAACCAAATGTTATGAACCAATCCCTTGAGAATGATAAAAAGTTGGTGAATATCAGTCCACTTCGAGGGTGAAACCTCATTTTACAATATATTCAATGTACAAGATGAGATGATATGATCCTAAGACTAGGTCTCCTTGGTATATATATATAGGAGACAAAGGGTACAATTATAATGAAATATACAATGAATGGTTCTAGCCTACACAAAAATATAATTTTATAAATGTAATGATTCAATATATAGGGCTTGATAAGGGGTTTTATACTTAATATGGGGATTTTCTAGGGCTTAACAATCTCATATATGCATTCAAAGATATCCCTCCACATATATTTTCTTATTTATTTGTGGGTGATTTTTGGTACTAATATTAAAGGTGAACTTCCAAAGATGTATATCACAATGATGCAATCGATGAGTCCATGGATCAATGATACATGCTTAAATAATAAATTGTAATACCCTTGTTTCCCCTAGCTTGTAATTATAATTTTTATTATTTCCAAAACTATGAATAGGCTTATTATGTATGAATTTTGAAAGATAATGAACCATGTGTAAAGAATATGATGTATGCATATTTTTGTTGTTAATGTAAAAAGGAAAATTTATAAATAGTTGTTGAAGGCATGGCCTATAAAAGGATGATGTCTTGAGAGGAAATGTTAAGGCGAACCATCACTAGTTGAGATGACCTTGCCAGGAATTACACTACTAGATTTGAAATGCTCAGACCTAGAATTGTCCTTTGTCCTAAAGAATTTATTTACCAGTCAAGTTGGTAGTTGGAGAGTCTTCCTCAAAAATCAATGAGAGGATGGGAAGAGTAACCATATGGAAGTTTCTTGATTTTACTCATGAAATTTTGTTGAGGAAGGAAAGAAAATAGGAAAATTTGTGGGGAAAAAGGAAAAGGAGGATAGTAGTTGCGCATGGTTGGGTCGAGAGACCAATTCCACCTAAGAGTAAATTGTGAGATTTCTCTTATTCTGATCAAAACAAAGAAGAAGTGGAAAAAATACATTATTCTATATACAATAATTTTTATGGTAGTGTCTTCATGTCAAGCTAATAAATTGGGCTATAGAAGTTTTAGTGGTTGAGTGAGAATTCTCAACAGCCCCCCTTGCTTGGTGGATTGGAGACTGGGTTGATAGGTTCCTTTGGGAGAAGGAGAGTGACCTCCATCCCTCATGGTATGTTGATAAAAAGAAGAAACACCTCTCATGGCATCATAATCTGGATAGGGGGTAGCCAATTGTACAAATAACTGGTGCAATTGTTCCTATGGTTGGGTGGAAAGTGGCACACCCTTCAACAATTTCCAGTATTTTCCAATTTCCATATAAGTATATATATGCATTTTTTACAATGAATAAATAGAATGGAATAAGTATGTAAATTTTAGGAATGGATGTGTATGCTTGTTTAATGAATAGACTGGTTGTTGTTACTCTGAGTTAGTGTTCTTGAGTAACACTAGAGCATAATGATTGGCTTATCTCTATGAATGTTGTATTGAATGGATAAATGTACCTATATGATTTGAAATGAATCCATGTATTGTATGTATGTTCTCATGTTGTAAAAGTTAGTTTGGGTATGCTTACATAACCAACTTATTTTTAGGGCTTACATATGTCTCTCATCCCAATTAGTCTGATGGACTCATGAAGCCCAACGGGCATGGTAAAGGTAGGGCATAACCTTATGAAGATTGTAACATTCAAATGGAGAACTTGTGAGGTATGAACGTCCTTTAGAAGGATGGTGATAGAAGTTCTTGGGAATCTTGGAGGGTCTTTTTATAGTTAGGGAGAATTAATCCCTTTTGAGCCTCTTTCCTTGAAGAGGAAAGATTAGAGGATACGTAAATCTTCTTCCAAATGGAGACGAGAGATTGTCTTAGTCATATCAAAAATGAGGGTGAAGGACAAAAGGGTTTAGTAGAAMCTTGAGGAAGGGATTGGAATAATCCCTAGGTAGTAAATTCATAAATCATATGGTTAATCGAAGGAAAACCCCGAAGAGCCCTCGAAATTTGGYTAAGTCTTGTTTTTGGACTGCTTCCATGATGAAAATCCTTCACTTTCATCTAGAATGTTATTTATCCATCAATTTGGTATGACTAATGAATATCAACCTTACGTTGAGGAGTGATATCGTCGAGAGTCTCGTGCCTTAGAAATGGGAGAATGAGGGGAAATTCAAAAACAAAAAGAATCCTAGAACTAGCAACATTCATCGATTCATACTTTGGTCAGATCTAGACTATCAATGCTAATCATATTGTCATAGGGGACCTAGCATTAGCTAATATGAGTGATGGTTCAAAGAATGATGATGGAGACAAAGGCCTGAGAACTATCGAGAACCATCGATCTGTTCGAAGTGGTCATTGATAGAGTTGATTCGTTGATGCAATGTGCATCGCCATCGAGAAATCGAGAGATGAGAAGTGAGGGTCATGCTATGGAGTGCCGACAATGATAAGTCACAAGGGTTGATAAGGACCATCGATTAGTGTGTAGGTGAGGTTAATATCCATCGTATATCCCTAGAAATCCCCTCATTTAAGTGATAAAAGGAATTTGATGTCATGATGACATGGATTTTCAACTTGGCATCTAGCAAGTCCTAGTGGGGACAAGTATCACTAGGGGATTAGTCGATCGTACGAAAGTGGGCCCTTTTGGGTGAGGAGGACCTTTAGGATTTTTTTTTAAACCCTGGTCATCATATTATGGGCTAGGAAATTTGGATCGTCGATACTGGGCACATCGTCATTGGGAGTGGATGGATTGGTGAAGTTTGGGTGTAGACCCAAAATTTATGACAATGATAAATGAATGAGGATTGATGAGAGTCATCGATCTATCAAGAGAAACCCTGATGAAATTTGAATCATTGATGCTAGTGGTATCATCATTGAGACTAGAGGCTTGATGAGGTTGAATATTGGCCAAAAGCACCAATGATAATGAGATGTTGGGGTTATTGACAATCGACGATCTGCTAAGGGTGATGACAATGAGATCTAGACCATCTGATCTAGACGCCTCGTCGTTAGAGCATGAAAGGTTGGCACATTCGAGTGATGACCCAAGAGTTCATAGGATAATGAATACTTGGGAAGATCTCACTCGTTTATCGTTGAGTGTGAATAGTGAAATTACGATTATCGATCTATTGTGGGTCCTACATGGTCGCGGAAGAAGAAGAAAAAGGGATGATGATATCAGGATGATGTGGTATTCAGACATGGCACCCAATGTGACTATCAACGTGACAAGTGTCACCAATGGATTGGATGAGGGACATGTGTGGTTTTAGAGAGGGACTCAAAACCCCTTTGAATTGTGATCATAATCTCTATCATTAGATATAGATGTCATCAGATCTCATACATTCATCGAAAGATGATGGGATTGGTCCCAAGAGTGTATGTGGGAGCGAGTTTCGATGACGACAAGGTCGGGAGATGGAGTGACAATCCTTAATCAATGGATAGGTGATTGTTGATTTGTGTTGGTCCCATTCATTCACTATGTGGGCGGTGAATACTATAATTTTATTTTCCATGCAAGTTAGGATCGTCGATATGATCATAACCATTGGAGGAAGAGTCCTGAGAGTCGATGGATCTGAATCCGTTCTAATAGAGTGGTCGTCTTCAGAGTTGGTAGTCGAGGTAACTAGTAGCTCTATTGAGGGAGAACCGTGACAACAATGAAGATGTTCCCCACAAAGGATGGATAATCATCAGAACCATTGGGTTGGGGAGTTTATGCTTCATGATATTTGGACCCTCGACGACGATGGAGAAGACAAGCTCAAGTGATCAGGGCCATTGAGTTGGAAGGTCTAATGGATTGGATGGAAGATGCCACATCGGATGGAATGAGAGATGGGCAGTTTTCTGGATTCCATGTGGTATTGAGGTGGTAGTTAGCCAAAAGAAGGCATGTAAACTTTTGAAGGACATAAATTTTGATCCAGGAATCAGATCTAAGCATAATTAGTGTTGTTGGAAAGCTCTTGATGAGAAAAAGACGATGGTGTACCCGAGGGGAATTTTCGATATGATTAAGGAAAGATTAAATTTTAACACCCCACTAGCCTAAGTAAGGATTAGGGGTTCAGGTATCTTACATAAATAAAAAATACAACTTATAAACTCGGTTGTGAAGGGAATGAAATGAGCCTTTTTTGTTAAATTATCAAGTACCACAATCATAACATTCTTATATTTACACAAGAATAGATTAGTGATGAAATCCACAAATACCTTTTCTCACTTCTAGTTGGGTATGGCATTAGGATATATATGACCATGATTGGAAATAGTTTCCACCTTAGTGCACTTACAAGTGTCAAATTATACCAAAAAGCACTCAATAGCATAGTTCATTTTCTTGCCAATAAAATTTGTAGGAGACATTCGTATAAGTTTTTTGTAAACCAACATGACCAACTGAGGGACATATTGCATGGTCATGTTGAATATCTTATTTCATAAGAAGAAAGACAATAAAAAATTATATGCAATTTTAAAGAGAATGACACCATTCTTGATAGTCCAAGGTTTGCCCTTCCTGTCATCAATAATGTCTAATTAAAATTCAACTATAAAAGCATATAATATGTATTCTATGAAGATCTATGGTACCTAATCAAATTGCGTAAATAATATGAATTTGAATGTGGGTGGTGTACTCATAGAGATAAGTCATCTGCAACAATAGTCTCCTTATCCTTTTTATAAATAATCTCAAAATCACAATCTTGGAGAGGGTAAATCAACTTGTGATGTCACATATGTTAGAGAAACCTGCATTAATAAGCTCATAAGGTAAAGGTGATTAGTTTTAATAAAATGTATTTCCTAGAAGTAATTAATGCGGATCACTACATGAAGCATGGACAACATTTCTTTGTTTTATGTGGACATACTCATTTATTCATTATTCAACTTTTTTATTTAAAGAGAAACGATTCTGTATTTTTTTTTTAAGGTAATTCACTATGTCAAATATAGGGGAATCATAATAATAGTGAAGGGTTGGGTGGAATTAAAGGTAATTATGTCACGAATATTGAAAAAATGGTATCTTGTAAACTCCTAAAATCTTGGTGTTCCTTAGAGAACCAATGAAAGGTACCCTTGTCTGTTAATTTAGTTAGCGGACAAGTCATAGAAGAGAAGTCTAGCTAATCTATGGTAGAATCCTAGCAAGACCAAAAATTACCAAAGATTCTTGAGGATAATAGAGGATAATAGACACGATAATAGACACTTTTGAATGGAATATTGAATAGTTGCGAGATCAATATGAATAATTTTATAGAGATAATATGGCAAGGAAGTATTAATGAAAGACTTGAATACCTTTATATAAATATATTGTTGTGCTAAAATATCTAATACAAGATCCAAATTTTCTATATTATTTGTGAATATTATACTATATATAAGTACATCATCAAAGAAAACTAGAATAAACATGTGGAGATACTTTCAAAACACCTTTCTCATAAAAACATGTGGAGATACATTCCAAACACCTTTCTCATAAAACCTTGAAATGTAGCAAGATAATTGTAGAGGTTGAATGGCATCACCTAAAATTAAAATTAAAAGTGGTCATGATGAGTCCCAAATGTAGTGTTATCTTGGTCCTATAATCATATAGGTATCTAATAAAATATTAAACAAAGTTAATGTTAGAAAAAAAAAAATGGCACCATGTAGCTTGTCTATCAAGCATTATGTGAAGCATGGGGAAGTTATTTTTTATTATGATATGAATTTTCTATTTATAATTGATATGAAGGTGTTAAGAACCATCATTTTTCCTATCCAAGACCATCGACGCAACATAAATATTATTATTAAGAGTTATGAAGCCATCATCCAAAAGTTCCTTCATTACCCTTTGAATATATATGATATATGAAAATGGAAATATCAACAAAAGCACACCATTGTAGGGTCCAACTCAATAACATATTCCGTTCCCCTATCATGTGGGTGTTCTACTATCATTACCCTTTGAATATATATGATATATGAAAATGGAAATATCAACAAAAGCACACCATTGTAGGGTCCAACTCAATAACATATTCCGTTCCCCTATCATGTGGGTGTTCTACAAATATATCATAGAATATAGAATACTCCATTATACTTTTGAAGTAATGTAGATATGCCTAGAGCATAAGTTTGGTGAGAAGGAATTGCTTCCATATAGTAAACAAATTGGTCATTCTTCAAAATTTTATGTGTGTTTTAAGTGTCTAGTATGGATTATTCTATGTTCTAATCTTTTAAGAGTGGCATCAAAACCAAAAACCATGTGGGTGGAATGATAGGAATTTTATATGTGGTTTGTGAGTATGTCTTTATGAAAAAACCATTGAATTCCGAAAACAAGATAAATATTCCTCCAATATATGTGACATAGAAATAATTCTTGAGGATCTAGGATTTCATGATAAGTTCCACCTTATGCACCACACCTTAACACTAAATATATTTATGGAATAATATTTTGATGGGAAAGTGTTTCAAACATCTCTTGATGGAAGCCCAAATTCTTGATTTGTTCTTATCAAGAATGGTTAATGTACTACCAAGATGAACCATAATAATTACCCTTTGTTTTATAGCATGGAAATTAAAATCAATGGTATAAAGTCTACCCAACACATTCATTAAAACTAATGAGACTAAGAATTCTCTAATTTTTAATTTGGGGCATGTATTGGTAATGGACAAATCATCTAGTTCTTTACCAAGATTATACTCTGAAAAATACTCCTATTCACAATCTGATTGGTGTAGCTTTTCGACCATTATATATATATGAACCTCCAACTAGGGTCAATAACATTTATAATAAAGGTTTGATGGTGAGGGAATATGGTTTTGGATGAGTTGATGAATAAGGGGTTTGATTTGTGGAATTTCAATATGTTCCTCTGCCTTCACCTTCTTATCATATGTATAAGACATTTTGTTATAAATAATATTTTTTCTCTTATTATCTTCAACATTACTCCCTCCTCTCCTCTCCTAGTGGTGTCTTTTCCAAAAGGGTCTCACGGTTCAACATTTTTACACCAGTCTAGATTGTTTGCTAATTTGAAACATATTTTTCTTATGGTGGTTTCATAAAGAGTATGGGTGCCTTGAATTTCAAGACTAAGAAATTCTAAATGTACTTTACAATGCTCAAGTCCTTATAGAAAAAGTGCATGTTCTAGCCATCATAAGGCTCATCCCACTTATGGTTTTCTCTCTTAGTTGTTGCATCTATAAAATCACAAAAGTAGCCTCTAGGGTTTTTAGCTCGATTAATCTCTCTACACCCCATGTATGGGATATCCCATCCAAATGTTATAGGGGAAAATTTAACTTATAATTTTATAGAAACATATTTCTCATGTGTGTGTTTCACCTTGAATGTTAAATTGATCTTGTTTAACCATGCACGCACTTTCACTTCACTACTAAATTTGTATTATAGGTATTTCATCTAAATTTTTAAAGTGGTTCTATAAGAGGCTCTCAGGATCTCATAGATGTGATAGTGTTTATCCCCAAGGATTTAGATACTCATGTCTCACCAATATATTAATTTTTGAAACAAGGAATATAGCTTTTTGGGTCCCTTGCCTTGCAAAAGCTACCTTGTTTCTTCTACAAACTTCATGGAACTTTCCAATTGTGATTCCTTAGTCATAAAATATTAGGATGTATTCCTCATTTCTTAAAGAGGGCATCAAGAGAGAAATTCATTGAAGCTTCAATACCAACTTGCAATGTTCCATTACCTAAAATGGAAACACCACTACAACAATGGAAATAAGGGTGAGTGCACAAAGTTGGTGGATGATAAAGTGGAAACGAGGTGAGCAAGAACGTGCACCTGCAGGAACACATTCGCATTTATAGGAGAATTCACATGTTCTTAATCCTACATCCTTGGTACTCACCAACCACCACATATACTTGAAAACTTGGATTATTTAGGAATGTGTGCATTCCTGAGAAACACGTGTTTAGGAGCATACACGCATTCCTAGAAAAAATTGAAATGAAAATAATTTGTTCACTTTAGGAATGCACACACATTCCTAAAGTTCATGAGCATTATTAGTAACAATAATGTGCACACCTTCCTAATAACACAATATATCCCCCTCTCTCCCCCTCCCCGCACCCCCTTGTTCCCCCCTTCTCTCCCTCCCCCTCTCCCTCCCTCCCTCTAT
>JASDQU010686707.1:5242-39480 GCA_032191745.1 Picea mariana
TTAATGTTCCTAGTATGGTTGAATGGATGACTGTAGGATGGAAGAAATGATGGAAAAGATGGAAATAATGATAGGAAATGAACTAAGTCCCAACAATATGTATGCATGTGCCCAACTTGACACTTGTCATGTTGGGAGATATTTTGGCCCACTTGTCCCCAACTTTGGAACTTAGGATAAAATAACTACCCATACTTTATACTTTAAGAAATATTAATATAATATTCCTTTTTGTCTTAAGCTCCCTAGCTTAGCCCTTTTTCTTAAATTTTAGCCCCCACCCTTTCCCTAACTAATGGATTTTAGTCCCCTATCTCTTTTATCGTGGTCGGTCTACGTGCAATGATGCATTTTATATTAATGCTGAGAGATATATACAAAAGTAGGTGCATTGGCCTTTAACATCTAGGCTCTCCAGCCTAATAATCACAAAACTGGCTCACCAACCTATAAAACACCACATATACACAAAGGCTCCCTAGCCTCAAAATCGTACACACTTAAGTTGTTGTGCGCAGTATTCTGGAATGTGCACACTTCCTCATTTTACTACACAGTACATGTGCGCACTATGCCATGAAAGGTGCATACAAAAATGATATCAAATAGCTCACCAGATTAAGTACATTTTCATTTACATTTATAATTGGGTTCGTCCTAGGGATATTACAATCCCCTCCCCTTATTTGTGCACTATCCTCAGTGCATCAAGTACACATATACAACAAAATTTTCAAAAATCCTCAAAAAGAGGCGGGTATTCTGCCTACATTTCATCCTCAAGCTCCCAAGTAGAGTCATCAGGACCGTATCAGGTCCATTGGACCTTTACAAGACCTATGTCTTGATTCCGGAGCTGTTTGATTTTCTGGTCCAAAATGTGTACCAGATGCACTTGAAAAGCATCTTCTTGCTCCACCTAAATCACATTCCAATCAATAACATGATTAGCATCAGTTGCATATTTCTTGATAAATGATACATGGAATACATTATGAATAGACATATATGTAGGCAATGCAATCATATAAGCTATTGGACCAATCCTCTCTAGTATTTCAAACAACCCACAATAGCGCACTGCCAACTTTGAACAATTTCCCAACTTCAGGACACTTTTGTTGGCTTTCACTTTCAAGAATGCATGGTCTCCAACTTTAAATTCCCTGTGAGTTCTGCCCTTATCATCATAGATTTTCTTCCCGTCTTGGGAAGCCTTTAAATTTTTCTTTATTTTTAACATTTTCTCCTCCATTTCCATGAGAAACTCTAGACCAACCACTGCTCTATCTGTTGCGTTATCCCAGCTTACTGGTGTGTTGCACTTTCTTCCATAAAGTGCCTCAAATGGACTCATCTTTAGAGATGATTGGTACCCATTGTTATAAGCAAACTCTACGAAGTCTAGGTAGTCTTCCCATTTTGATGGTTTATCCATCACATACATCCTCAACATATCCTCAATCACTTGATTCACTCTCTTTGCTTTTCCATATGATTCTGGATGATAAGTTGTACTAAAATTCAAATTTGTTCCAAATCCATTAAATAATCCTTTCCAAAATTTGAATGTAAATTTTGGATCTCTGTCAGACATAATTGTCTTGGGTATGCCATGTAACCTAGCAATTTCCATCATATAAACATCAACAATGTTGGTTGCCTTGTGGGTGAGCTTAACTGGAATAAAATGGGCAGCTTTAGTAAGCTTATCCACCACTGCCATGATATAATCATGTTTCTTGTTTGTTCTGGGTAGTTTGGTGATGAAATCCATTGTTACAAATTCCCATTTCCACTCAAGAGTGGGTAATCATTGTAGAAAACCAGCTGGGTGTCTATGCTCAACTTTTACCTTTTGACATTCAAACATTTGGCAATAAAATAAGCAACTTATTTCTTCATGCTTGGCCAATAATATTGTCTCTTGACAGCTGCAATAGTTTTCTAATAGCTTGGGTGCCCAGCATAAGGTACATTATGCATTTCTCTCAATATCATATTTTTCAATTCCTAAGAATTTGGTACATAAATTATGCCCCTGTACATGAGAATTTCATCATTATCTAGTTTGTATTGTTCAATTTTCTGCTGTGAATTACCTTGCTGTAATTTTGCCACTAATTCCTTGTAATGCAAATCTAATTTTGAAGACTCTAAAAATTTTCCTTTCAAATATGATTGGTACACATATATTAAACCAATAATATCTCACCAACAATAATTTCCTAGAACAGACATTAAACCAATAATATCTCACCAACTTAAGTACATTTACAATTGGATTTGGCCTAGAGATATTACATCAGACGTCAAGGAGAGCGTCAAAAGTGCACAAGAAACATATGCATTTTTCAATATTGTGAAATCATACTTAGAGCAAGAGCCCACAGGGATGAAGTATGAGGGTTATCAATTGTTGAATGATGGCCTGCTAACTTACAAAGGTAAGTTGTATATTCCAAATTTTGATGACTTGAAGAGGTTCATAATATAAGAATTACACAAAATATTGTATATCGAACTTCCTGGTTATCAGAAAATGATCACAGACACTAGGAAATTATCCTATTGGCCCGGAATGAAAAAGGAAATAATTGATTACTTAGCTAAATGTTTAGAATGTCAGCAAGTTAAAGTAGAGCACTGACATCCAGCAGGTTTGTTGTAGCCCCTACCAATCCCAGAATGTAAATGGGAAACCATCTCCATGGATTTCATCATCGGGTTACAAAAATCAACCAAGCAGAATGACGTCATTATGGTAGTTGTAGACAAATTGAGCAAGGTTACTCACTTTATTCTCATCAAATTGACTTGCAAGGAAATATATATTGTCATTATTTTCATTAAAGAAATATTTAGACTACATGGCATGCCTGAGGAAATTATATCCAACAGAGATACAAAATTTACTTCCAACTTTTGGAAATCTATGTTTGTTGGTTTTGAAACTAAATTGAAATTTAGTACATCCTATCACCCTCAAATTGATGGGCATAAAGAAAGGGTAAACCAGGTGTGAGAGGACATTTTAAGGATGCATGTAATGCATCATCCCAAGAAGTGGGAAGACTACCTACCACTGGTAGATTTTTCTTATAACAATGGCTATCAAGAGTCATTAAATATGATCCCTTTTGAAGCCCTCTATGATAGACAATGCAATATTCCAATCAACTGAAATAACCCAATAGACAGAATTACAATTGGACCAGATATGCTAAAGGAAATGGAACAACAAGTAATTCAGATAAAACAAAATATGAAAATAGCTCAGGATAGACAGAAAATCTATGCAGATAGAAAAAGGACTCCTTGAGAGTTCAAAGTAGGGGATCATGTGTATCTCCGAGTTATACCCAGAAAACGATCCTTGAGAATGGGAGCATGTGCCAAGATGGAACCTTGATATTTTGGACCTTTTGAAATTTTGGATAGAGTGGGACCTGTAGCATATAGAATAAAACTTCCTCCCATAATGAAGGCACAAAATGTTTTTCATGTTTCGTTACTAAAGAAATATTTACATGATTATAATCATATAATTGATTGGTCTGTGATTCAGGTGGAACCAGAGGAAGAATTCCTGCCAGAGCCACAATACATAATAGACAGGAAGGAAATCCCACTTAGGATAAGAACCATTGCTCATGTCAAGGTGAAGTGGGAACACTTTGGTCCAAATGAAGCTACATGGGAAATGGAGGATGCCATGAAACAGACATACCCATTTTTGTACATACAGAGCACATCCCCAGGTAGAACATTGAGGATGATGCTCCTTTAAGGGGGAGGGGATTGTAACACCCCTATTTCCCCCAGCTTGTAAATATAACTATAACTTGCCAAAAGAATATGGGAAGATTGAATATGTGTGTATGATGGAATTGATGAACCTTTTTGTTATAAAAGGTAATGTATGTATTTATGTTATTAAATAAAATGTGTAGTGTTTCATAACTGCCAAGGGATTTTTCCAAGGTAGATCATGATGCTATGAGAGATATTGTGAGGGGAACCAAAAATGGTTGAGATGACCCCCACCAGACCAGTACCTTACTAGATATAATTACTTAGACCCAGAATAGTCCTTTGAACCAGAAATAAGTTACCAGTCAGGCTAGTTGTTGGAAATTCCTCCTCAAGCGTTAATGAGGAGATGGGTAGAGTAACCATCTGAAATACTTCCTGACCTAACCACGAACTGGGGAATCAAACCAATGAAATCTTTCTACAGAAGCCAAGAAAAGAAGGGATTTGTGGGCAGAGAGGGTGGACGAGGAAGAGGAATCGAAACACCATTCTTCCAAAAAAGAGGAGAGTATGTGCAACTCTCTCGTTCTGAAGAGAACTGAGAAACAAGCTTGCTCTAGGTACAAGAAGTTGTTGGCAGCATTTTTCAGTCCAAGTTGATAAATGAGGTTGTAGAGAAGATGAGTGATTGAGGAAGTACTCGTTGCAGGACCCCTTTCTTGGTGGAGAGAAAACCATTTTGCCAAGTTCCTCTGGGAGGAGGAGAGTGATCTCCATCTATGACTATCGTTGAACAAGAATGAAGAGTTTAATATCCCTAGGCCGAACCCAATTGTAAATTTAAATGAAAATGTCCTTAAGCTAGTGAGTTGTTTGATATCATTTTGTATGCACCTTTCATGGAATAGTGTGCGCATGTACTGCACAGTAAAATGATGAAGTGTGCACATTCTAGGTTACTACACGCAGCATTTTAAGTGTGCACGATATTGGGGCCAGGGAGCCTTTGTGTATATACCATGTTTTATAGGTTGGTGAGCTAGTTTTGTGATTATTAGGCTGAAGATCCTAGATGTTAAAGGCCAGTGAGCCTATTTTTGTATATGTCTCATCATTAGTATAAAATACATCGTTGTGTGCAGACCCACCACGATAAAAGAGTATGGGGGACTAAAATCCACTAATTAGGGAAAGGGGGGGCTAAAAGTTAAGAAAAGGGGATAAGCTAGGGAGCTTAAGCCAAAAAGGAATATTATATTAATATTCCTTAAATCATAAAGTATGGATAATTAATTTATCCTAAGTTCTAAGGATGGGAACAAGTGGGCCAAAGTAGCTCCCAACATGACAAGTGTCAAGTTGGGGACATGCATACATATAGTTGGACTTTGATCATTCCTTACATCATTCAGTCATTCAGTCAATAATTCCATGATCATACACACACTCATTGAGCTATCCTTTGTACCTTCCCATCACTGTACCTGAACCTGTATCTCTACACATACCTGTTTGTGTAGCTGGTTAGATTGGGAGATGGACTGAAGAAGTAGATTGTCAGGCCCATGGGATATTGAAGAGGCAGGTTGTCAGGCCCATGAGAAATTTCTCTCTGGATGAGAGAATTGTTAGGAATTGATTTCCTGAAGGTGATAAGCTGCAACTACAAGGCTCTGATACTTCCTATCTAGCCTGTTGATGAAGCCTGAAAAGGAAGTGGGGCAGTCGAAGGACTGTTGAGCAGAGAAGGGGCACACTTCTTGGGGTGGGATAGGCATGGGGGGAATGGGGGACTGTAGGCTATTGGTTTGATTTGGCACATGTGACAAAGTCTTTCTTATGTCTGAGATCCATTAGCCTAGTTAGGAATCCCTTTACCCGAGTGGAGTTTAGTCCCAGCTCGAGGGTGACCCACTGCTAAGAGTGATGAGTAGTATGGTCTAAGGTTGGGAGGTTCTTGGAAGGTATGCACATAGTTGGTGATATTCTTACCACTATAAGTGTGAACTGTGTGATAAATTTTACATGTTGCATTATTATTTATGTGTTTATTTTTATGGGTTTATCCTATGTATGGTTTATAACTGTCTTTTTATTTATGGGTATTGCATGTATATGTTGCATGTATATGTTTACTGTTATTTCAGTATGCAGAATTTATTTGTTTGTTTACTTTTTATATATAAAGTTCCACAAGAGTTCCGTGTGTATATGTTTTAATTGCATGCAGTTCGAAAAATTTATGTGGCATAGCTCACTTGGATGTTGGGTATGTTAAAGTATGTTGAGCAGAGAATAAAAGCATTTTCTGGAGTAGCATGGCCCGACCTGGGTGGTCGGGGATGTTACAATATAGTATCATAGTTTCAGTTTTCAACACCGACTCTGGATGGGCCAAGCAAGTTGATTTGAAGTGAAATTTCACAGAGGATTGATTTCGAAGTGGCCAAATTTCAAGTTGCAGAGTGCCCATGGTAAAAATTAACAACAATGGCGTGGAATTTGGAAAAAGTCCCAATTTCTATTGTTAAATTCATGGGAAAATTGAGAAATTTGGCCATGCAGTGAGATATGTTTTATTTAATATCTGTTCTCGAAAATTCAGACATGCAATTGGTCGAATTTGAAGTTACAGTAAATCCATGAGAGTTGGATCGAGATTAGTAATTAAAATTCTCAATTTGTGACTTGAGTTTGGGAAAAATCTGTTCCAGAAATGTCAAACCACAATGATGTGTTGTTGCAGAGGTTGAATTGGTGTTATCGGGGTTGAACAAATTTCATAGTCGCAGAATGTCTATGTTAAAAATGGGGAAAAATTTATGCAAAAGCCTCAATTTCTGCAGTGAAATTCACGAGGAATTGATGTGCATAAAAATGAATATGTGCAGGTGGGAAAACTAAAAATGCATGATGAACAGTAAAAATCTTGTGATATGTAAAAATTGGGCACTGGGTGGAAAACTATTAGTGTGCGGGAACGCGCACTAAAAATTGTTGTCGTGCGAAAAACTATTGACGTGATGGTGCATGCGCAGAAAAATATTGGTGTGCTGGTGCACGCGCTAAATTTTGGCTCCACGTGAAAAATGTTGGTGTGTGTTATAGGATAAATTGGTATATGCAGAAACTAACAGATCTCCCTAGATCCACCTAGATCTAGAACAAAACAAGATAGGACATGACTCTTTCCCCAAGTTGCAATCATCGAATATACTACCAAGAAGGAATGAGTGATATACCTTTATATCACTTTCTTAGGTCTTTGTTGTTCCTACTTCGCTGCGGTGCTCTTGTGAGATCAGTTCCAAGACAACACAAACCAACCAAAGTGAAGATAGCAAAGTATATTCAATGACAACCTATGCATATGATCAAGGAGTTATGCAATAAAATAAAAGTGATTTTATGGGAAAGGGACATGCCACTGTATTGTATTAAGTGAAAATAGAAGATACAAGCAGATCGCCTTGATGTCACAAGCTTCCTTTCAGTGGTCTTTGGTTCCAACACACAAACTTTCTCTACACTTGCATGAAGAAAATTCAATATGGCTTGATGGACAAATGGAGGCCTCAAGATTCAATTCAAACAGGGTTCCTCACACAATTCTTTCATAAATTCTCCATTCAATCTTACTTAACCTCTTCCTTGAGAAACCCTTCATTATATAAGAAAAGGAGAGATGGTTAAAGGGATGAGGATGATCCCACTAAATCTAAGAAGTCAGTAGGATGCCAACCATGTGAATGCCAACTCATTTTCTAGAAGATCCTCTTCTAGAACCTTTGTAACTTCCTCTTCCTTTAAATATTTAAAACAGGTTCCCACCCTACCTATAGAGCAGACTACGAACACCTTGCAGGCTAGGTATAGGGTTGCCTGTGAGAATCAAGATTCTCGCACCCTACAACATAGTCAGCCTACGAACTCATCTTAAAAATATGTTTTATGGAAGAAGACAACAGTCACTTTTCTCAGGCAAAAGGTCCTTATGAGAGCCTGAACACATACTGTAGAGACACAACTAGAGCGACCAAAATAATGTGTAACAGAGGAGTGGTTCGGTCCCATAAGGGCCTTTCGATGTTTGTTTAATGAGTCCAAAGATAGAAAACCTGGGTGTTTTTCATGTTTTGAGAGTCTGAAAAACACCTAAAGAGAACTCTCTCAGTTCCTTTTTCATAAATTAGTTCGATGAGACCGAAAAAGTGATAAACTATCACCCATCGAATGGTTTCTTCAAATACTTTTATGAGCGTGAAAAGAACAAGATCGCTCGAAAATCTTTTCGTTTTATGGAGCATGAAAAGAGCTTAAAGGATGCTCCCTTGTTTTCGTTGTTTTCATTCTACTGTGACGAGTACGAAAATATGACAAAAGTATACTTAGTTGTGTTCTCATGTATTTTCAAGCGTGAGAATGAACGAAGATTGAGCTCAAGGTTTTCCCTATAAAACCCTAAAAAGGTACTCGTACATGTGACAAATATAAAAAGAGAAAAAATGTTCGTACACCATCGTTCGGACTTCTAGGTCAGTTATCTGCAAAAAACCATGCTCACAAAGCCATTAGGGTATTAGGTTTTTAGGCAAAAGTAATAAAAATCAATATAAAAATCAATGAAAAATAGTAAAAAAGTGAATAAATATGGGTAAAAAGGGATTTTTACCATTTCATTGTCACTTTGCCAAAAACTTGTCCAACACACCTCCTTTTTTCCCAAATTTCATCGGTCGATTGCAGGAGCTACAAGTGATCATTTAGCAAATGGTTTCAGCTAACGAGGTAATCTCCTGATTCTTCAACTTTTTCATGGATTACTTTTGATTTTTTATTGGAAAATTCTAGAGTTTTGAGTCCATTTTAGAGCTGGTAGGTACACTCAGGCATTCTCGCAGGTGGGCCATTTGGGACCTAGAAGAATATAAGATTTTCGCAGGTGGTCTTTAGTGCACTTGCAAGAATCTCACATTGTGCAAAAGCTTCACCTATGAGGGCCGAAAAGTGGATTTTTGTGCAAGTTTTTACTCAATAAAAATTTATTCAAGAGGTTAAAAAGAGTTGCTAACTTCCTTCTCATGGCTCCATTGCAGGTATTGATCATCACGATGTTGGAATGGAGGGAAAGGGAACATGAGCAGGATGATGCCATTGCCGAAAATGATCTGCATACAGTTGCTGCCCTCCAGGAATATGGGATCTTAAAAATTTTCAGGATCAAGGGCATGAGAGCCCAACTCAGGTTGTTAAAGTACCTAGTCCACATGTGGGATGTGGACCAATAGGTATTTCATGTAGGGGTCCACACGCTTACACTAGATATTGAGGATATATATTTTCTAACGGGGTTTTCACTTCATGGATCCCATGCGACTCTGACCGGAGGTAGGGGTGGTGGACTTCCTATGAGTGATTATGTTCGTCGACATTGTGTTCCTGAGGTGGAGAGAAGCAAGGGTAAAGTTTCCATTTGGGGGGTCCAAGACTTGACCCTATGGACTATCTTGTTTACCATTGCACACATGGCTGGGAGCATGGCTCCGCACATGGCTCTCCAAAGCTATTTCCAATATGCAATAGAATGCACATAGCCTCAAGTTTTTAATTGGTCAGATGCGGTTCTCTGCAACATGAAGAGGCAACTGACAAAGTGTATAAGGGGCGACCTGAAGCAGTTCGGGTACGGGTCAATTTTACTGTCTTTCTTCCTTGAGAGGGTCCCACGGCTGCATCTACAGGTGGATTGGGGTTTACAAGCTCCACAAGATCCAAGGATGATGAGGTGGTGTAACCTCATGACCCGGCATGTAGCAGACCCTATTATCAAATATAATGATTCATTTTTTGACTGGTTGAGGCCAGAGATGTTGATAGTCGATGACCATGCTTATGTCGGCTTGGATTTCTGAGGAGATTCGGAGTTGGTTTTGCCTGAGGATGCTCAGTGGGGTGACTTAGGTAAGAAGTACACATTTTGTTCTCTTTTAATGTTTTTTGCAAATTTTATTATATAAAATTTTTTTATGTTTGCGATCCAAGGACTAATCAAAGTACACGGATGTGGGGCCGTATCGACCACCAGGGATATCTCCCATTCAGAGGGAAGGGGAAGTGGCTCCAGTGGAAAGATGGGATGCTGAGGACTACAAGGTAATTGAACAAAACTTAGAGCGACTGACTTCAGATGTCCCAGACATCACTTTTTGAGAGATCCTGAGACGCTATCAGTGCCATACTGTGGGTGTGTCTAAGTCTCTTAGTCGACTACTCTGTAGGGTAGCCCGAGAAGTTGTGTGTTACCATGAGCATCATTCATGATGCTATTTTGTAGAAGCTACCGGCTTCATATTTTGAGATTTTGGTCTTTGGACATAAACGTTTTGTAAAAAACTTTTGATCATTATATACATATATATGGCTTCTACCGGCTTATTTTGTGTTGTATAATACATGTGATGTGTGATTGGTTTTATAAATTTCTCAGATGTCTGTCTAACACATAATTAGCTAAAGCATTAGTCAATGTATTTAGACATCTAGGAATGTGTTGATATTCGATATAATCAAAATAACGTTCCAAGAGGTGAATTCGTAGATATACCCGTAATAAAGTAGGACTTCGGATAGCATAGAAATTACTTAACTGTAGAACTACTAGCTATGAATCGAGTCATATAACTAGGTGGTGGATACCAAGCGAAATAGCATCAGTCAACAATTCGATGATGGCACTGTATTCTTTGATATTATTGGTCGCACGATCGAGGCAAATAGCTCGTAGATTGATAAATTCACTTGTAGGTGCATAAATTACCCATGTAGTAGAAGCAAGGTTTTGATTACTATGACTAGCACCATTGGCGAAGCCAATGTGGGGTAACGAAGACTCTGAAATATGGAAACCAAGCACAACGCAAGGTAAGAGGTCGAGGGTAGAGACCAAATAACAAAAAAGCACACTAAAGTGACACACAAGAGTATGATACAATAAAATACAAGCACTCATGCACATATGACCTAAGCATAGTACTTCTTTAAGTAAATCCCATTTCTGGGTTCACTCAAAGGGACGCCATCATAGTCCATTAACTCGTAGGCTCGTCTCTCCAAGACACGTCTGCGATATAAGGACCTCACCACATAGCCTCAAATTGTTTGGCTCCTAACAAATCCCAATCTTGTTCATAAAGGAGAACTATATCTACTTCAGATAACACGTGTGGTTTGACATGTTTGTCATATTGGGCTTTGACGCGTTTCTTTTGGGTTTCTACAACTAGGGTGCCATCACGACGGGTTTCGTCTAGTTGCATAAGATACAACATACGTTCTTCTTTAGCAGAAGTGTTTGGGAGAAGTTCAATGACAAGTTTTAGAGATGGTATCTCACATTCAATTGATAAGATGGCTTCTATACCATAAACTAACTGGAAAGATGAAAAACCGGTAGCAATCTTGACAGATGTCCGGTAAGCCCACAACACCGAAAACAACATCGTGTGCCAACTAGTTTTGTGAATCCCTATCATTCATCAAGGCATAGTAATGAGTACTTTGTTTATTGCTTCAACTTGGCCATTGGCCTGTGGGTAATAGGGTGTTGAGTTTTCATGGCGAAGACCCAACTTTTCGGTGAGTTCAGACATCATGAAGTTTCTAAAGTGGCTACCGTGATCAGTAATGATATCTTGGGGAACACCAAACTGAGCAATGATATGATTGAATATGAATAGTGTTGCAGTCTTTCCTGTATTTTTGAATGTCAACATCTCCTCGGCCCATTTCATAAAATAATCTATGGCTACAATAGTGTATCCATGCCCCCCGGCCGAGTGAGGGTGACAGGTCATGAAATCGATACCCCATTTTGCAAAAGGTCCAACGAAGACTACAGGGTGTAAAGGAGCAAGGTGTGAACGTATTTTGTTGTTGTATGTTTGACAAGCATGGCATTTTTGGACGGTGATAATACAATCTTTGAATAAAGAAGGCCAAAAATATCCATCTCGTAGGATCTTTTGGGCAGTAGAATACCCAGACATGTGACCACCACATGCTCCAGAATGGAAATCATTCAAGGCTTTCTCAGCTTCATCAAATGTGAGGCATCATCAAAAAATGGAGTCAATCCCACAACAATAAAGAGTATCACCGAGGATAATATACTGATGGGCTTGGTAACATATTCGACAGTGGTCAGTGCTAGAAAAATCGGGCTGGAAAGTTTGAGTCTGGAGATATATAATGATATCCCCATACCAAAGGCCATAGGAACTGATCAGAAAGAGGGATTCATCGGGTAATGAATCTTCTGCTACATTTTCTGTCTCAGAACAAGGAAGGTCACATATCAATTTGGAAAAAACCAAGGATTTCTTGGACTTAGCACGTTTGAAATCTAAGTCAAACTCCTGGAGTATTACGATCCATTTGGAGTATTTTCCCTCTAGCAACTAGCGTGTAAGAATGTGATGCATAGGGTTACAATTGGAAATCACAGTAGTCTTGCGTAAAAGGATATAGTGTTGGAAACATTGGACAGCTTGGACGGCTGCCAAGGCCAGTTTTTCAACATGTAAATACTTGGTTTCGATAGTCGTGAGACTCTGGCTCAAATAATAGATGACATGCTCATCATGAGAATCATCCTCCTGGACTAGAACCATAGCAATAGTAGAGTCCAAGGCTATGAAATAAAGGAAATAATCTTGACTATAATTGGGTGGGAAAAGTAGTTGGGTACGGGTTAAAGTCAGTTTCAAAGTGTCAAAAGCTTTGTTAGCAGTGGTATCCCATACAAACTCAGAACCTTTCTTCAGAAGTTGAGTAAATCCAAGGGTTAACTCAGCGTAGCTTGGGATGAAACGACATAGAAAGTTTTCCTTCCCTTGAAAAATATGTAGCTAGTGGAGTGAGGAAGGAGGAGGTAGATTAAGAATCGCCTCAACCTTCAAAGGATCTACCCAGATCCCTTGACGTGAAACAATAAATCCTAGAAGTCGGTCAGATTCTACACAAAAAACACATTTGTGTGGATTTAAGCATATTCAGTAAAACCGGCATCGAAGGAAAATGGCTCAGAGGTGTGTTGGATGATCGACACGGTGCATGGAATGAGATGTTAAGTCATCAAGGTATGGTTGTACAATGTGCTTTATATCATGAAAGGCATAAGACATAGCATGTTGAAAAGTCATGCCGGCATTCTTTAAACCGAAGGGTATTTTCCGGTAGGCGAAAGTGCCCCAAGGACAAATAAAAGTGGCCTTGTGTTGGTTTGCGGGTACGATATTGATTTGATTATATCTGGAGAAATCGTCCATCAGAGAGAAGATTTCACTTCTAGCATAGTCGTCGATGATCTAGTCAATGAAGGGGGTAGGAAAGTTGTCTTGAGGACAATCTTTATTAATGTCCCTATAATCAATGCACATGTGGATTGTACCTTGTTTCTTGTTAACTGTAACAAGATTGGAAACCCATTCAATTAGAGCCACAGGGTAAATAAAGCCAGCTTTAATAAGTTTCTCAACTTCAATCTTGATAGTGGTTTCTTTATGCAGGTGGACCGGACGAAGTCGCTGCCGGATGGGTTTAGTGCTCGGGTATGTCTTAATCTCATGTACAACAATGTCGGGGTTAATACCCGGAATTTCTTCATAGCTCCATGTGAAGACACCACGAAATTCTTCGAAAACAAACTTGTAGGTGACAACTTCGTCATGGGAACACAAAGCTCTGATATGCACATTTTCGAAAACTCCAGGTTTTATGGATATGTCGAGGGGGATGGTGGGTGAGATACTACTTAGGTTCCCTTCATAGAACATATTGTGTGTAGACTTGGGAACAATAGAAATGACGACAATAGTCGATAAAGTCGAGATCCGTTGGTAACTCTCAATGGTGTGTCGCTCCAGGAAGAGAATGGAACGATGATGTCCATCGGCCCAAGGGGTATCTTCCATGGACATAACAAACATGATCATCTCATCTGTAGGAAAAATGACATGGAAAGGATCCGGAGATAGATCACCAAGAGAGGGGCTAGAAGAGGTTGTCGATTGAATGGCTTGATAAGTGGATTCAACCGAACTTAAAGGCATTTGGTTGCCATAGAGAAGATGATCATCGGGGTTGGGTACTATCCACGGGTCGTAAGACGCAGGGGTTTCTCGAACAGAGGTGGAAATCATGTTGATCGAGGCGACAAATGGATGTGGAACATCGAGTGGTGGAATGGGGAAAGTACCCATCAAAGAGGATTCTTTAAGAAGACTAACGCTAACATTCTCATATCTAGGGGTGTTTTTGCAATGAAAGGTACATTGTTGGTACGTGCATCAAAATTAAAGAAGGCCAATTGGTCCACCGTAATTACTTTTCCTTGATGTTGGAAACGTACGACATGGAAAAGAGTGGACACAATTGCACGCATGGAATCGATCCAGCTACATCCAAGTAAAAGGTTGTAATCGAGAGGAGAATTAAAGACCTCAACTTCCACATTGATCATTTTGCCTTCTAACGTAATAGGCAACGAAGGTAGGACACCGTAAGGCTTAAAGCCAGAGACATTAAAGGATTTGAGTGTGTTGTGTGATTTGGTTAAGTGGGGAGAGTCGATGGCTTTCCAGCAAGCAATATACATGACACACGTCGAGGCACCCTCATCAATAATTATTTTACAAATGTTCTTGTTGGAGGCAATAACTTGTATTTGAAAGGCGAGTTGAGGGGGTAACCTTGGAATGTGATCTTCCAAGTCAAAAATTATTAAATCTGTATCTGTGGGGTTGATTCCACCAATAGCTTTCAACAATGCCTTCCGTTGTGTAGGAAAACTCTGAAGGACTTTGAGGGCTGACATCGCGAACGGTGCTTGGGCCAGATCTTCCACAATACTATAGTTTTGGGCAGCACGTGCATGAGGATTGAAAGCAGACTTTCGGAAAACAACCTTTGGGGGAGGGCAAAGAACTGTATCTAGGCTCGGTCATTCGAGATGAAGAGGACCGTTGGTAGGTGGAATCATGGGAGATGGTTGGACCAACAAAGGAGATATTTCATCAACCTTCTCTTTGGAGGAAGAATAATCTTTGGCTCGAGTGGTAAGTGTGATGTCATTCTTCTTTGAATCACCTGTGCAAATTAATATGATGCAGGCGTGCTCACAAGCATGTCCGCTCACATGATCTTCTCTTCCTCTCGGCCCAAAGAACTCTTAAATAGCTCTTCTATTTCCCTATCGGGAAATCCACACCCACAGAACACTTCGCGTGATTCCCCCCTCTTTTTACTTATCGGGGAATCGGACTTCGTGACTTCGTGAGGTCAGTGGTCGAGCGTTGGTGTTTTGAATTCCTGAAAACCGATATAAGTCAATGCTGACCCTTTCCTTCTCCTATCAGAACTTTCACTATCACAATTTCTCCACTCGCGATATCAAACACTTCGTTTCCTCGACTCTCGAACCCTAATATGCCGAACCCCGATGCGCTCACGGGTTGACTTTTCAATGCTCTCGTCACCTCGTCGGGATTTCAGAATTCGTGGGATCACGAATCCTGATGTCAAATGTTCGGGACTTCTCGCTACGAAACTTCGATGAAGCATGCCACCTGTCCTCCACTAACTCCATTGTGGCCCTCACTGTTCCCTTGGCCTGTCGGGATATCGTGTTTTGCGATTTCAATTTGCAAGAGTATCCTGTCCTCAGGACCTCCAATATGCTGAACCTCGATGCCTCAATACTTTGATACTTCTCGGGGTTTTCCACTCTACTCACGAGGATTTAAACCCTGCGCAACTCCTGTCAAACGAATGGTTGACAGGTAACTACATGATGATCCAACGGCTCACAATCCCTAAAGTTTGAAATCCGGACGTAACCGTATCCTCCTCGCTGCTCTAGCAGATTTGACAGCTGACGGCATTTCGCTAACCCTCTCCACAAATTTCTGACCGTCGATCTCTTCCCTTTGATGATTCCACGAAATGAACCAGTACTCTTCTGCGAAAAACCTTGTACACCTGTGGTGCAACTGTGCAACACCTGTTTAAACACTCCACGATACAAAATTTCGGTGCTTCTCTTTGACGAGATTGAAAGCCTTATCCCTCCTGAGCTTCCACACAACTCTGAGTCTTCAAGAAGACTCTTTCATTCACTCCTTGAGGCAATCCTCAAACACTTCCAAGTGTTGAGTTCTTTTGACTCTGCGCACTCCTGTAGCAGCAGTCTTTCAATGCTCTGCTCAGATTCACAACTGAGACTTTCCTTAGCCTGCGCACTCCTTGCACAGCTCCTATAACCCAATTTCAATTCTGGGTGAATGAGAACAAGAGTTAAACTATCTGAGCCTTCTGTCAACGCACTCCTTGCAGACGACTTCAACTGCACTCCTTGCAGGAATCCTTGCTCAGATAAAGAAACAATTGAAACTCATTTCTTCTACTTCCTTTCTCAGATTTCAACCACTCAGCAAGAAATCATTCATACATAGCATGTAAAGCAAATGCATAATAGGGAGTAAATACTCATGAGCATAGTATTCAGTATACATACACAGAGAACAAACACAAAACCATGGATTTGAATCAACCTCTTCTATTAATTCAAACTCTATACATGGGTGTTCTTCCACAACTCTATGCTTTTCTCCTATACTCTTCCTGCTTCAACAATAATGTTACAATGCACAATGAGGGTGTCTATATCCCGTTTCCCTCTTTCTTTCTAAAACTGTCTAATCTAATATTAAATTATATCTACCTATTTCATCTCAACATAAATTCCTCTATCTACTTCAAACAAGAGCGGGACACTCAAGGTCTGATTACAATATAAGAGTATGCCTCTCTTTAATATCACATTTAAGTTTGGCGCATCCACTCTTCAAAAGTTTTTAAACAATTTAACATATGCTCAAAATGTGTGGCGCTTGCCCCCACACTCGCTTGATGTTGACGATGCTCCTGCATCATACTCCCTCGCTTGAAAATCTTCATCGGCTCCTGTCCATGAGCTCTTGTCTGGTCTGTACATGCTTCTGAATATTTGCTTCATTCTCCCAGTTGGCATCTTCAATTGGATGGCCCTTCCACTTGACCAAATATTCAAAATATTCTTTCCTTCTGGTCTTCTTACCCACTCGTTTATCCAGTATCTGCTCCATCTATGGCTTCTCTTCAAATGGCATCTACTTTAGCCACTGAACCTCTGACTGTTCATCATTTTTTCCTGCTTCCTCGGCTTTGTATGGGTATAAATTTGAGACATTGAATATTCGATAAATTCCGATCCCATCGGGTAATTCAATCTCATAAGCATTTTCTCCAATTTTCTTCAAGACCTTGCATGGTCCGATTTTCTTCATCTTCAATTTATTGTATGTTCCTCTCGAGAACCTTTCCTTCCTCAAATGTGCCAGAATTAAGTCACCAACCTCAAATTGAAGTTGTCTTCTATGTTGATCGGCTCTGTATTTATATTCTTGGCTTGATTTCAGCAGTCACTCCTTCACCTGGCTATGAAGTTCTTTCATCACCTCAGCAAATTCTTCTGCACTAGCGCTCCTAGTCGCAGTCTGTTCTGAATCCCTCAATTCAGAAATTCCTCTCGGTTACATGCCATAAACAATTTGAAATGGACTCTATCCTGTACTCCTATTCACTGAGTCGTTGTATGCAAACTCTGCCTACGGCAATACATTGTCCCAACTGCTATGGTGTTCTGTCACCAAGCTTCTCAGCAAATCTCCCATACTCCTGTTTACCACTTCTCTCTATCCATCCGTCTGGGGATGATACGCTGAACTAAATGTCAAGTTAGTCCCCAGCTTCTTCCACAATGTCCTCCAGAAATTTTCCATGAACTTTGTATCCCTATCCGAAATTATACTCCTTGGCAAGCCGTGAAGTCGAATGACTTCTTTGAAAAACAGGTTCGCGATGTGAGTCGCGTCACTGGTTTTCTGACATGGGATAAAATGTGCCATCTTGGAAAATCTATCTACCACCACAAATATTGAATCACAACCTCTTTGTGTTCTTGGAAATCCCAATATGAAATCCATGCTAATTTCATCCCACGGCTTCTCAGGTATGGGCAATGGTTGATGAAATCCCGCATTCTGCTTTCTCCCCTTTGAATGCTGGCAAATCCTGCATCTGTCCACAAATATATTGAAATCTGATCACATCCCTGGCCAAAAGTATGACTCACTCAGCTTTGTGAATGTCTTATCATGACCGAAGTGTCTGGCCAATTCTCCGCTGTGTTTCTCCTTCAGCAGATTTTCCCTCATGGAACAATTTGGAATACACAGTTGATTGCCCTTAAATAGCAATCCTTCCTGGATCATGTATTCACCCCATTTGCTGCTATCTCTGAGAACTAGAATCTCAGCTACTTCATATGCTTCCTTAAAGTTTGGGTCATCTATATACATGTCCCTGAGATCATCAAAACCCAATGTTTTGACTCTGAACTCCTGCAACAGCAAACACTTCCTGCTCAAAGCATCAGCAACTTTGTTAGCAGTACCAGAAATATGTTTAATCACAAATGTAAAATTCTGCATGTATTCCACCCATTTAACTTGTCTTTGATTCAACTTTTCTTTTTGAGTCACAAACTGTAATGCATGGTTATCACTATACAAAACAAATTCCTTTGGAATCAAATAGTGTCTCCACTTTTTCAATGCCTGAATGATGGCATAAAATTCCTTATCATATGTGGAGTACTTTACTTTCACTTCATTCATCTTCTTGCTAAAATATGCAATTGGCCTATCATCTTAACTCAAGACCGCTCCTATCGCAAATCCACTTGCATCGCATTTCACCTGAAATGTCTTCTGGAAATCCGGCAACACCAAAATTGGTTGTTCCGTGATCTTTCGTTTCAATAGATTGAAACTCCTCTCAGCCTCTTCCATCCAGTGAAAATATTTATGTCTTTTCTTCACTGTGTCCATCATTGCTGCACTAATTCCACTAGAATTCCTGATGAACTTCCGGTAGAAACTAGTCAATCCGTGAAAACTTCTCACCTCAAATATGTTCTTCGGTGATGGCCAATTTTTTATTACTTCCACCTTATCTGGATCCATCCTCAACTCATTTGCCGAAATAACAAATCCCAAGTAAATGAGCTCTGCCTTCATGAATGAGGATTTCTTCATGTTTATCAGCAACTTCTCCTGCTATAATCTCTTTATCACAATAGCCAAATGCTTCAGATGTTCAGCTTCCATTTTACTGAAAATCAGTATATCATCCAGATATACGATAGCAAATTTTCCGATGAACTCCTTCAGGACTTCATTCATCAACCTCATGAAGGTACTTGGTGCATTTGTTAATCCAAATAGCATAACAAGCCATTCATACAACCCTTCGTTTGTTTTAAATGTTGTCTTCCATTCATCACCTTCCCTCATGTGGATCTGATGATAACCGCTTTTCAAATCAATCTTCGAAAATAATTTTGCTCCACTTAAACAGTCCATCAAATCATCCATTCTTGGCAATGGAAATTTGTACCTGATGGTTATCTTATTGATCGCTCTCGAGTCAGTACACATCCTCCAGCCTCCGTCTTTCTTCGAACTGAGTACTGTTGGAACAACACATGGACTCAAGCTTTCCCTGACCAAACCCTTGTCCAACAAATCTTAGACATGTCTTTTAACCTCTTCATTCTCCTGCGGTGTCAATCTGTATGCGGCTTTGTTTGGTAAACTGGCTCCTGGTATGAGATCGATATGATGACTCACACTTCTCATCGGTGGCAACAAACGAGGTAATTCTTCCACTACTATATCAGTGAACTCTTCCAACAGTTCCTAAACTTCTTCTGGCAAATAATCCACTCTTGTGCTAGTCAGAACAATCTTCGGTTTTCTGACCACAATGAACTGTGGATCCTCCTTCTTCTTAACCTCGATAAGGATTTCCTTCCCACTCATGAGAAGTACAATGTTGCTTACCTTTGGTTTTACCTCCTTATCCTTAATTGGAAGCAACATGTGTGTCCTCCCATTCTTCTCCAGGGTATATGTATTCATTCTCCCATCATGAATCACATTTCTATCATATTGCCACGGTCTACCCAGCAATAGGTGAAAAACATCCATAGGAATGACATCACATAATATCTTATCATTATATCCTCCTATATTAAATTCAACTAAACATTGTTTGCTGACATTTACCTGATGTCCTTTTTGTAGCCACGAAACCTTATATGGACTTGGATGATCAGTCGTCTCTAGCTCCAGCTTTTCTACCATCTCGGTTGAAATGAGATTGTCCGTGCTACTGCTGTCCACAATGACCTTGCATACCCTATCCTTGGTCTTGCAAGCAGTCCTGAAAAGTCTGGTCCTTTGGACTGAACTTTCCACTTCTTTCTCTGGTGTCAAAAGGACTTTTCACATTACCAGTGATCTTCCACCTTCAGTGTCTTCTACCTCAACATATTGCCTCTGCGCCTTAGCGATGTGAGTTTCTCCAATTTCTTTTTTTTTCTCTGGACACTCGAATGAATTGTGCCCATTTTTTCCACATGTGAAGCATGTTCTTACTCCATCTCTTCCTCTTCCTCTACCTCTAGTACGAGGAAAAGTATTATTATCAGCATACCCTCCTCTTTGCTTAGTATGTTGTCCTCTCTGTTCAGCATATTTCCCTTGCTGTGAGGTTCCACCTCTCTCAGTACGAGTCTGAGGTTTCTTCCAGTTGTCCCTGGGCTTCTGGGTTCTTTCCTGGGCAATTGATTTTCCCCTGGGCTGACTTCTACCTCTGCCCCTTTGACCTTGCTTTCGGCTCAGCTTCTCTTCAACTTTCAGAGCCATTTGATAAGCATCTTCCACTATTCAGATGGTCACCATACTCGTTTCATCCTGAATCTCATATCTCAGGCCATTCATGTACCTGGCCACTTTTCCTTCATTGCTTTCACGATGACCTGCTCTGATATTCAACCTGTAAAATTCCTCAGTATATTCTTTCACTGTCATCAGCTTCTGTCTCAGGTTATGCATCCTCCTGAACAGAGAAATTTGATAATCCCTAGGAATGAATTTTTCCTTCATCTTTGCAATCATCCTGTCCTAGCTCTTAATTTTCTGCTTGCCTTGGCAACGCCTGTCAGCTTGTAGTTCATCCCACCACAAGGTTGCATGTCCTTTTAATCCCATGACGGCATGCCTGACCTTCTTGTCCTCTTCGATTTCTTCATAGCCAAAATAGGTGTCTAGAGCTCTAATATAGTCTAGAAGCTCTTCTACATCCATATTTCCCTCATAAACTGGAATGTCCATCTTCACCTTTGCACCCATTCTTGCAACAGCTTTAAGTAAGCACTCGTTTGCTACATCCTCTGCTGTGATTTCTTCTTCTCCATGTCCAGCATCATCTTCATTTTTGAAATCACTGATATCTCCTACATCAGGTGTGCACCTTTGTCTTATCTTCATGTCCACAACTCTAGCGCGTAAGTTATGAAGATCTCTTTCTACTTCTGGATTATGCACTTCTCTACCCCTTCCTCTGGGCATCTCCCTTTCCTCCTTTGGATCGGGCGATTGTCCATCTCTTCTCCTTGGCGGCATGGTGAATTTTCTTTCTTCCTTCTACAGAAAGCAAAGAAGCTTCTCTAAGCTCTGATACCACTTGATGTGTGTATTAGAGTGCTCTTTACCTCTTGCCTCTCTTGCCTGAAATATACAGACAAGAATCAGGCTCTGATACCACTTGACGCAGGCGCGCTCGCAAGCACATTCGCTCACAGGATCTTCTCTTCCTCTCAGCCCGAAGAACTCTTAAATAGCTCTTCTATTTCCCTATCAGGAAATCCGCACCCATAGAACACTTCACGCGATTCCCCCCTCTTTTTACTTATCAGGGAATCGGACTTCGCGAGGTCAGTGGTCGAGTGTTGGTGTTTTGAATTCCTTAAACCCGATATAAGTCAACGCTGACCCTTTCCTTCTCCTATCGGAACTTTCACTATCATGATTTCACCACTCGCGATATCAAACACTTCATTTCCCCAACTCCCGAACCCCGATACACTAAACCCCGATGCGCTCGCGGGTTGACTTTTCAATGCTCCCATCACCTCGTCGAGATTTCGGACTTCACAGGATTGCGAATCCTGATGTCGAATGTTTGGGACTTCTCGCTACGAAACTCCGATGAAGCGTGCCACCTGTCCTCCACTAACGCCACTGTGGCCCACACTGTTCCCTTGGCCTATAGGGATATCACGTTTCACGATTTCAATTTGCAAAAGTATCCTATCCTCAGGATCTCCAATATGTCGAACCCCGATGCCTCAATACTCCGATGCTTCTCGGGGTTTTCCACTCTACTCACGAGGATTTAAACCCTGCGCAACTCCTGTCAAATGGACGGTTGATGGGTAACTACCTGATAATCCAACGGCTCACAATCCCTAGAGTTTGAACTCCAGACGTAACCATATCCTCCTAGCTTCTCTGGCAGATCTGATGGCTGGCGGGATTTCGCTAACCCTCTCCACAAATTTCTGACCGTCGATCTCTTCCCTTTGATGATTCCATGAAATGAACCAGTACTCTTCTGCAAAAAACCTTGTCCACCTGCGGTGCAACTGTGCAACGCCTGTTTAAACACTCCATGGCACAAAATTCCAGTGCTTCTCTTTGACAAGCTTGAAAGCCTTATCCCTCTTGAGCTTCCACACAAATCTGAGTCTTCAAGAAGACTCTTGCACAAACTCCTTGTGACAATCCTCAAACACTTCCAAGTGTTGAGTTCTTTCGACTCTGCGCACTCCTGCAACAGTAGTCTTACAATGCTCCACTCAGATTCACAACTGAGACTTTCCTTAGCTTGCGCACTCCTTTCATGGCTCCTATAACCCAATTTCACTTCTGGGTGAATGAGAACAAGAGTTAAACTATCTAAGCCTTCTATCAACGCACTCCTTGCGGACGACTTCAACTGCACTCCTTGCAGGAATCCTTACTCAGATAGAGAAACAATTGAAACTCATTTCTTCTACTTCCTTTCTCAGATTTCAACCACTCAGCAAGAAATCATTCATACATAGAATGTAAAGCAAATGCATGACAGGAAGTAAATACTCATGAGCATAGTATTCAGTTTACATACACAGAGAACAAACACAAAACCATGGATTTGAATCAACCTCTTCTATTAATTCAAACTCTATACATGGGTGTTCTTCTACAGCTCTCTACTTTTCTCCTATACTCTTCCTGCTTCAACAATAATGTTACAATGCACAATGAGGGTGTCTATATCCTGTTTCCCTCTTTCTTTCTAAAACTGTCTAATCTCATATTAAATTCTATCTACCTATTTCATCTCAACATAAATGCCTCTATCTACTTCAGACAAGAGCGGGACGCTCAAGGTCTGATTACAATATAAGAGTATGCCTCTCTTTAATATCACATTTAAGTTTGGTGCATCCACTCTTCAAAAAATTTTAAACAATTTAACATATGCTCAAAATGTGCGGCGCTTGCCCCCACGCTCGCTTGATGTTGACGATGCTCCTGCATCATAATACATAGGATGTAGTGGAGGGGGAAGGTTGGTCATGAATGACGAATTGGGCCTGTTGTTGAGAAGGGAAGGGTTGTGACAACATGGTCGGGATAGGTGGTTTCAGGGTCCCTTGAAGGAACTTAGTAACTTTGGCTCGTCTTGGACAATCCTTAGTGTAGTGATCATCACCACAAATAAGACAAGGGTATCAGGGTTTGCGCTTATCCTTATCATCAACAAGTTGTTTTTTGGTCTTCTCAGATTGAAGATTATTTTTATCCTCCTTGTTCTTACCCTTCCCTTTTTTGTATTTATTTTTTCCAGCGGGGGTAGATTGAACAGAGTTCAGCTCATAAGTCTTGTTGGCGAGAGGGGTAGGAGACAGAGCATTTATAACATTAGAAGCAATGGATTTGGGGTTAGTGCTAGAGTCTTCTGTGGAGTGAGGTTGCGCATGGAAAGTTCCAATCACACCATTAGCTACATGAGAAGCAACATGAGTAGTTGAAGTAGCAGTAGTAGAAGGACGAGGTGTGTCAGGGAGTAAATCGTAAACAGTACCCGTTTGTGAGTAAACAAGGTCAAGGTATTGAGCATGACTGATCGCCTGTTCTTCTGTGACAACTCCACCCATGGAGATGTCACAAGCGATGTCATTCACGAATGATTTTATGAACCACTCTGCCAGTAACTAATCGGGAAGTTCAAGTTCGATGAGACGTCGTCTCCATCACCACTCATGAATGTGATCAAAGATATGAGTGGATTTGGTTTGTTTGAAAGAACTCAAAAGTTTGGTTCTCATTTCATAATGGATCAGTAACTGGTAGTGGGTGAGGAAAGCCATGGAGAGGGTGTTAAATTTGGTGAAGAAGCCTCATGGTAATTATATATACCACTTCATGGCAGAACCTATGAGAGTTCACTGAAAAAGACATAAATGAATAGAGTCATCAATCAAAGAGTTGGATGAACACCAAAGGTGGAAAGTCATTACATGATTGTTTGGGTCCTCTCCTAGTTTACCATCGAATTTAGGAATGTTGGAGGGTAGTTTGGACGTTATCACGGGCCATTGAGGAGGGTGACAGATCAGATCATTTAAAATTCTCTACAGATCAGGGAGGTCCAGGGTGGCTAATAAGGTTAACTGTTTATTCACGTGTGGGTACTGCTGACTTTGGGGAGGGAGCCTTGTAGGTATACCAGTAGGACCATAAGCAGTTTGCATATAATGTGAAGATCTGGGTAGATTCGGTTGTTGGTGTGGAGGTAGGTAATTTATAGGGTTGTATTGGTTGGGGTTGTTCCCTTGAATAGGAGTGTGGGTTTGAGCGTTCGAGCCCCAAATAGGATTGGATGTACCCATATATGGTTGGCTTGTACTAGGGGGTATGAAAGAGCTAGCTTGAGGTTGTTGCCCCCCAGTCGAGTGAGGATTGTTTTGGATAAGATAGTTCCAATACTGGGCCAAGGATGCAGGTATGTTATGTCCAATGGGTGGGGTAGGTGGGGGTTTCCCTCCAATCAGGGGTTGTGTTCCAATTGGGATTTGACCTCCAGGGTGAAAATGTTTGCTAACAGGAATCTGGTAATTAGATGTGAAAGACTGAATGGTGCCACTAGGGTTGGTTCCTCTGATAAGGGATGGAAGAGACACTTTGGAAGGGGGTCGATGAAGTGTCGAAATAAAACTAGGAACAAGATGGTTCCCAGAAGGAGTGGAAATTCCAGGAGTCCCGGATGGGATTTGTGTAGGAACAGGATTGAAGCAATCAACACATGATCTCCAGGAGGNAGGAGTCCCGGATGGGATTTGTGTAGGAACAGGATTGAAGCATTCAACACATGATCTCCAGGAGGAAGTGTCAGGGTGAGTCTGGGAGAAAGTGGTGTGCCAATGGGGGCCTAGCTAGCCACTGTATTCCTAGTATGAAGATTCATAGTATCTGGGACCATTGTATAGTGGGCCATTTGAAGGGGGATAGTCAAGAAGTGGTCGGCTAGCAGAGCGTTTGAACCAGGAAAATAATAGGCAGTAGTAAAAGGTATTGTGTCTGGATCGGATGTTTCAGAAAGCTCAGGTGTGACAGTGATATCAATGCCTGCTCCTGAGCCAAAGAGATCCCATCTAAAAATTCCAGTAGTCCAAAAGGTATCTTGACCCTCAGGTCCTGTGAAAGGTCTGGTTGGTAATCCACAAGACTCAACAACTATTTCTCCGGAAGAATTCACTTGAATAATACATCTCATAGATTTGGGAGGAAGTCGAAAGTCCTCTCGAGAATTGGTAATCTAGAATCATTCTAAAGAGTTAGTTCTTTCCACTTGTGGAGTGGCAATGTCTTGGACTTCACTCTGTTGAGGAGTGCCCTCCGGTGAGTTGGTAGGCAAGGGTTGAGAACCTTCCAGATATTCTGGGGGTAGTCCTTACATTCTACGTGAACAACGTGGAGGGTCAATTGTGATCGAGTTAAAATCTTATGAAATAAATTCTATGGCCAACTTAGGTAAACAGACAGCACGTGCTAGTAAAATCTAGGAACCAAAGCCAAGCAAACAATACCTTCCAATTCCGAAATCACTAGTTGGTGATGAAATCCAACATCGAGACAATAAGGGGTTGGGCTAGGGTGGAAAAGTTATGTTGACGACCTGCTTAACGGACTTACACCCTGATGCAATCTCCCACACATAATTGTGGGTATACCCTCCAAGGAGCCCGAGTGAGTCTGGCCAACATTGATTCTAGGTACCGTGAATACTTACCCCTCCACAGTCACCTTGTGTAAGACTCTAAGAAGATAGGCTACTAAGGTTACCACAAACAACAATGATGCCTAGGGAAACAGTCGAAAGTCCGATCCACACGCAAGGGTAGGGTATCTATCCCAAAATCAACTTGAGAGGATTCCACTCATTATTGTGGGTATACCTTCAAGAGACCCCCATAATACGTTCAATATCTACACCGATATCAACAAAGCAGGGTGCGTAACTCTGTCAATTTCAATGCGACTTTAGGTTTGACCCTTGTGTGAGAAGGGCTTCCCAGGAAAAAATGATGCAAATGGAATTTGACACTCCCTATCACAAGATACTATTGTTTTTTTTGTGCTTTGGAGAGTGTGTCACACTGCCTATTCCAAAGCTCTAGCCTAGCTAATGTTGGTCCAAAAGAGCCCTAGAAAAAGTTANTAATGCGACTTTAGGTTTGACCCTTGTGTGAGAAGGGCTCCCAGGAAAAAATGATGCAAATGGAATTTGACACTCCCTATCACAAGATACTATTGTTTTTTTTGTGCTTTGGAGAGTGTGTCACACTGCCTATTCCAAAGCTCTAGCCTAGCTAATGTTGGTCCAAAAGAGCCCTAGAAAAAGTTACTAGTTGAGTTTTAAAAATTGCACAATATTATTAAAGGTTGTTGTTACTCAAGAGGGAGATGGAAATGAAACCGATGTTGTGTAAGACTTAGACCCAACAATGCATAAATAGAAATGAATAGTACAAACATTCGTTCGATGAATTCTATCTATAGCAAGGAGAAAGGAGTTTTTTTAGAACAATGCAAACTACGATGTACAATTCTCTTTTCAAATGTAGTACCAAACAATCATTGACAATGTAAATTCACTATTCATTTAATTTCAATGTTTTAACACCAATATTTTCTAAAGGATTGCTTAAAAGAACAAGACTTTAAAAAAAAAAAAAAAAATTAGAAACCAAAAATAGGGATGGAACTAAAAGAATGTAAGCAACCAATGAGAATAAAATACTCAATAAACGCCCAAATCAAATCTTTCAATGGAGATAAAAATAAAAATCGACAAGAAAAAGACTCTTCAAATGTATATGGACAAAGAGCTTTTCCAAGCAGCAAGCAATCTAAATAAATAATAATCCCAACTTTTAATCTGATCAAAGAATTTTGACCAAACAAGCACTCAAATCTCAGAATCCGAGATGATACCCTCGTTGGTAAAAGGTCGAGAAGTAAAAACTAGGAAAAATGATTAAGAAGAGTCTTTGATCTCCAAAAACTAATCGACCACAATATTTGAAGTCAAGAAATAGTCAAACACTGGCAAAAGAAGTTCTTCCCAGATGAACAAACAAATTTGGGCATCAAACAAAACAAGAAGACCTGATCCAAAACTTTTACAAATGGGTTTGCAGCCTAGTAGGGGATTACAGTGCAAGAATGCGGCATTCTTGCAGTCTAGCCACTAGCAGGGTGCGAAAAGGCTGCACTGGACTGAACAGTAGGGTGCACGAATGGATGATTCTCACAGGCTATAGAGAGGTACAGTGCAAGAAGGGTTGTAAATTATGAAAATTTGGAAAAGGGACAAAAATTTTGAGTGAACTTTTAGGTCCAGAGAGTCTATAAGGGTCTCCTAAAGACTCAGAGACTGGTTGGCAATAAAAAAGGTAGACCAAGAGTAAATGGCCAACAAAATACAACAAAAATGAGTTGTATCCCCAGTGGAGTCACCAATTTTGTTACAGGATAAATTGGTATATGCGGACACTAACATATCTCCCTAGATCCACTTGGATCTAGAACAAAACAGGACAGGCCATGACTCTTTTCCTAAGTTGCAATCATCGAATATACTACCAAGAAGGAATGAGTGATATACCTTTATATCGCTTCTTTAGATCTTTTTTGTTCCTACTTTGCTCTGGTGCTCTTGTGAGATCAATTCCAAGACAACAAAAACCAACCAAAGTGAAGAAACAAAAGTATATTCAATGACAACCTATGCATATGATCAAGGAGTTATGTAATAAAATAAGAGTGATTTTATAGGAAAGGGACATGCCACTGTATTGTATTAAGTGAAAGTAGAAGATACAACCAGATCACCTTGATGTCGCAAGCTTCCTTTCAGTGGTCTTTGGTTCCAACACACACACTTTCTCTACACTTGCATGAAGAAAATCCAGTATGGCTTGATGGACAAATGGAGGCCTCAAGCTTCAATTCAAATAGGGTTCCTCACACAATTCCTTCATCAATTCTCCATTCAATCTTGCTTAACCTCTTCCTTGAGAAACCCTTCATTATATAAGAAAATGAGAGATGGTTAAAGGGATGAGGATGATCCCACTAAATCTGAGAAGTAATCAGGATTCCAACCATGCGGATGCCAACTCATTTTCTACAAGATCTTCTTCTAGAACCTTCGTAACTTCCTCTTCCTTTTAAGCTTTAAAACAGGTTCGCACCCTACCTATAGAGAATACTGCAAACACCTCGCAGACTAGGTATAGGGTTGCCTGCGAGAATCAAGATTCTCGCACCCTACAACATAGTCAGCCTGCGAACTCATCTTAAAATTATGTTTTATGGAAGAAGACAACAGTAACTTTTCTCAGGCAAAAGGTCCTTATGAGAGCCTGAACACATAACTGTAGAGACACTACTAGAGAGACCAAAATAATGTGTAACAGTGTGCGGTTTCACGCACTAAATTTTGGCACCATGCAGAATAATATTGGTGTGCAGGTGTGTGTGCTAAAATATGGCACCGTGCGAAAAAATGTTGGCGTGCGAGTGCGCGCACTAAAATTTGGCGCCGTGTGGAAAAATGTTGGTGTGCGGATGCACGTGCTAAATTTATCATTGCGTGATGTGCATACACATAATAAGGTGTGCATGATGTGCACACACATAATAATGGCACACGTGGTGTGCGCAGTATTGGCAGAGCGTAGAGGAGTTTGGTTGGTGCACGCACAATGTGGGTATATGTTGTCATGCGACAGTTTAGTTAATGGTGCGCGCAGAGTATTGGTGCGCAATGGGGGCATACTAAAATTTGGCATGGTGCAATATGTAGAGTGAAATGAACATGAAATATCAACGCGCGATACAAAAATTGCGCGCAACAGGTTATAGTGCAAGAACCAAAATTTTGCGCAGTGGATATTGGAGCGCGCGACACAAAATAGTGCGCACCAATTATTGGCGCGACAGAGAAGTGATGCACGGTATTTATAGATGCATGGAGCATGAATTACCATTTGGTGTTACTTCGCATGCTATATATGGGTGTACAGGTTGAAATTTGTGCACACGAAGTCATTTGGAGGGTGAACAACAGCGAAAAACCAACGTATTTCCGCGACATTTTATATTGTTTGAACGTCATCTTTTTGCAGCGCATTTTTTAGGCCCTTAACAACATTTTTATCTACTCAAAATCCACGAGAACAGACTTCAAAAAGGTACACTAGTATCTGCAGCTGAAACAAAAGAGCTCGGAGAGATATTTCTAATGGTGTAAATCGTTCATCAAACGGAGTTTTTATGAGAAAGTTACAGCACAAATAATGGAGGGTAAATTTTAAGACCTAACCAACTTCAAAGAGCCATAACTTTCTGCTCTGGAATCAAATTGAGGTGCATGAGAAGTTGATCGAAATATATTGAACCATATAATACATTCCTAGAGATGAATTAAATTTTTGGGCATGTTAAAAATGTTTAAAATGGAAAATAAGGTACATGTAGCATTCCAGACCAAAAACACGAATTGGCCTAGAACTTCAGCAGGCTGTAACTAGCAGCCCGGAACCTAGAATAAGGTGAAACTCGGAAAGACTGTCCAAAATATGAATATGAAGAAACGAAATTGAGCTCCTACAAAAAAATCCAATGGAGTAGGTGCAAAAAGGCATAATTACAGCGTAGAGTTGTGCCAAGCTGAAGTGTGAACAAAAAAATTAATGGGCAATTTTCCAATAAACATAACTTCCTACTCAAGACTCGGAATTGAGTATGGAAATAGGCGTTGGAAAGGTGTTGGAAAATAGAATATAAATATTCAGCCATAAAATTGATCTAGGCATTCAATGTTTCATAAAATCAAAATAAATAAATCTGATGTATTATTGAACCATAATGGTTCATATTTTTCATGAAATTGTTGAGTCAGTTAACCTAACNCAGCCATAAAATTGATCTAGGCATTCAATGTTTCATAAAATCAAAATAAATAAATCTGATGTATTATTGAACCATAATGGTTCATATTTTTCATGAAATTGTTGAGTCAGTTAACCTGACAAAGTTTTGTTGGCTGCACATTTTGCAGAGTTAACAAAAACTAGATCATATCAGGATCGACATAGAGTCTAGATGAATTGAATATGCACAGGGGACTTACAGCCAGAAAGATGAGATCAGAGTGATGGATGTCCATTTGGGCATTGAAGGAACAAACTCCAATGGACATGGAGAAGGAAGGTATGAAAACATGAATATGGTAGAGATCATTAAAAATTTGCAAAAGGATGTCCAAAGCCATAAATATGATAATGAAAGGCTTATGAGAGCCAAGGGCAAGAAAGAGGACTTCAATATGAATTTAATGTAGAGCTTGAAAAAAATAGAAAATAAATTGGATAAGGAGAGTGGCTCAAGAAAATCAGGAAGTCACGGGTCTCTTGATGAGAAAAGAAGAACAAGAAGTGTTAACATACATCGTCATCACTCCCTAAGGCATTCCAATAAGAAAGAATGCAACAGCTCAAGTACATTCCCTGTCAGGAAGCATAGTAGGTCTGGGGTGGATGAGCTATGAGGATAAATGAACAAAATCAAACCTCCTACATTTGACGGTGAGCACAAGAAGGATGAAGAGACAAATACATAGATGTTGGGAATGAGAAAGTATTTTCAATTGAATAATTATTCTTCTCATCCAAAAGGAAGAAATTCCATCTATCAACTCAAGGGAAAGGCATCCATGTGGTGGGATTAGCTTGTGCAGGTGCAACACATTAAAGAGAAAAGTGTTACTTGGAGGGAATTCAAGAAGTATTTTGAGAAGAAATACTTGACTAAGAGATACTATGACAAGAAAATGAAAGAGTTCTTTGAACTCAAGCTTGGGAGTATGACCATAGATGAATATGAGAGAAATTTTTTAGAGCTGTTGAAGTATGTTTCTTTCATAAAGGATGCGACAATTAAGATTCAGAGGTATTTGAGTGGATTGCCATCATTCATCAGTGACAAAATACAATATGATGATCCAAAAACATTGGAGGAGACCATAAAACATTAGGTCTTCTTACATCTGCCTTATTATATTTTATTGAAAGGCCTTACTAATATTGACCTTTATTACATCTGAATATATTGTTCTACCTATGTGCAGGTTAGGACCCTAACATGTCCACCCCCTTAAAAACAGCCTTGTCATCAAGGCTTGAGATGAGGAAATTGTTGCATAATGGTAGTTGGTTCCCAAGTGGTGTCTGTTGGAGTTGTATCTTTCCACTAGACTAGCACTTCCTTGATGGTTCTCTGATGTAGGCGACACTCATGCTGGTCCAAAACTACTTCTGGAGCCAAATGGATCCTTCTTCAGCTAACTTTGGAAGGTTGGTTTGAATTTGGCACTTAGCTCCAATCACCTTATTTAAGCATGAAACATGAAAAACAGGATGTAGCTTCGAATGGTTGGGAAAAGCTAACTGATAGGCGACTTGTCCCACATGTTTGAGTATGGTATAAGGACCATAAAATTTGGGCGCTAGCTTCTGACAATGCTCGGCCTTGAGGGAAGTTTGCTTGTAAGGATGTAGTCGAAGAAACACCTGATTCCCTTCTGTAAATTGACGTTCTGAGTGACCTTGATCTTCTTGTTGCTTCATGCGATTCTGTGCCATAACCAAATTCTCTTTGAGGGTACGGAGAATAGCCTCTTGAGTTGTAAGTGTTAGGTCGACCTCCTATACCTTCAAGGCACCTGGTAAGTATGAGAGAACTGAAGGTGGCTTCTGTCCATATACCGCTTCAAAAGGAGTCATGTGTGTAGTTGTATGGTATGAAGTGTTGTACCACCATTCAGCTAGGGGTAGCCATTGAGCCCACTGATTTTGCTTTTCCGAGGAAAAAAACCTCAAATATGTTTCCAAACACTTGTTGACAACTTCTGTTTGGCCATTAGTATGGGGATGATAAGTTGTGCTGAGATGCAATTCGATGCCTTGTATCTTGAATAGTTCTTGCCAAAAATTTCTTGTGAAAGTTGGGTCGCGATCAGAAACAATAGAGTTTGGCATGCCATGAAGCTTGAAGACATGATCCATGAATATTTGAGCCACCGTGGATGTTGTAAATGGGTTTTGAAGGGCACATAAATGAGCATACATTGAAAGGCGATCAACAACCACCATGATGACAGATTTATTTCCCGATTTGGGTAAGCCGGTAATAAAATCCATAGAGATATCCTTCCAAATAGTAGGTGGAATCGGGAGCGGTTGTAGTGTGCCTGGAGATTTGACTATTTCTCCCTTGTTGCGTTAACACACATCACATTCAGCTACAAAATTACGAATGTCTTGTTTCATACCATCCCAGAAAAAGGAACATTTGACCCTGCCATAGGTTTTGGTGAACCTGGAGTGCCCTGCTGTGGGTGTAGCATGAAGCTCAGAAAGTACCATGGATTTAATATTTGATTGTTAACTTAAATACAAAGGGCCTTTGTATCAAAGTTCCTCATGGAGCCAAGAGTTCCTTGGGGAAGCTGGAGCCTTGGACTGCAATTGGTGGATCAACTGCGAAATTTTGGGATCTTGTAGCCATTCCTGGTGAATGGCTTGGAGCTAATCTGGTACAATGAATGAAAGAGAAAAAAGGGATCCTTCGTCTTCATATTTTCGAGAAAGTGCATCCACAACCACACTGTCTTTTCCTTTCTTATAAATGATCTTATAATCACATCCAAAGAGTTTAGTCACCCATTTTTTTTGTTCTGGGGAGGAAATGCGTTGTTCCAAAAAATACTTGAGGCTTTGATGGTCTGTCTTAATTTGGAAACGTTTCCCCAATAGATAAGGAAGCCACAGATCCACGGCATGCAGAATAGCCAAAATTTCCTTTTCATATATGGATTTTCCCATATTTATTTTAGATAGTTGCTTGCTAGTAAAGGCCAAAGGTCGACCCTCTTGCATAAGGACAACACCAATTATTTTCCCTGAGGCATCACATTCCAACACAAAGTTCTTTGTGAAATCGAGAAGGGAGAGGACTAGAGTGGTGCACATCACCATATTCAAGGTCTGAAAAGCTTGAGCAGCAGCTGGATTCCAAGTGAAAGAGTTCTTTTTGAGGAGAGCAGTGAGAGGTGTTGCAATCTTCCCATAATTCTTAACAAACTTGTGATAATACCCTGTTAAGCCTAGAAATACACACAAGCTCTTAAGAGTCTTTGGGTGAGGCTAGTCTTGCATAGCTTCAATCTTTTTAGAATCCACCCTGATACCATATTTTCCAACCAGATGACCCAAGTATTCTTCTTTTGAGGCACCAAAAGCACATTTAGACTGTTTCAGGAAAAGTTGGTGTTGAGAGAGTAGATGGAGAACTCGATCCACATGAGCAAGATGGTCTATCAAGTTTTTTCTATAGATGAGGATATCATCAAAGAAAACTAAGACAAAATGGCGGAGAAAAGGACGAAAGACATGATTCATGAGGCTTTGGAAGGTGGAGGGGGCATTACACAAGCCAAAGGGCATGACCAAAAACTCATAGTGGCCCTCATGATTTCTAAAGGCAGTCTTGGGAATGTCAGCCTCTTTCATACGTATCTGGTGGTAGCCCGAATGAATATGTAGTTTAGTGAAGAATTTGGTGCCACTCAATTCATCCAGGAGGTCGTCAATGACAAGAATGGGTAATTTGTCTTTGATGGTAAGTTTGTTGAGGACACAGAAGTCAGGACACATTCGCCAAGAACCTTCTTTTTTTAGGACCATGACCACAGGAGATGATTAGGGGCTCGTACTAGGGTGGATAATGCCTACATTAAGGAGTTCCTGGACCATTTTCTCAATTTCATTTTTTTGGGAAAAGGGGTGACGATACAGATGG